>JABASD010005909.1:0-11321 GCA_019776165.1 Pogonognathellus flavescens
TCACTATCGATGATAATAGTATTACATTTAATACTATAAAATAAAAATACAATAATACGTGTCTGTTAGAAGGTAAATACATTTTCAAAATGCTCCTTTAGTGCTCAAGCGTGCGGTTAAACATGAAATATACAGCCGGTGAATTTGTTGTTTTGCAGGATATTGACTTATTGCAAAATGAGTAATGTACCCGTTGAGTGGGTTCATTGATAACGATTAGCAAGCAGATAATCGGTACGTATATGGTTTAGTGAACATTGCTCTTTGCTACATACATATTATTTGGATATTGTATCCCGGAATGTGTAAATACTAATATTCAATCCTGATCAACTACTTTCGACTATATGACATCAGGCATCATAAATCGCAAAAACGATATAAAAATGCAAACATAAGTTACATTTTTAATTCAGACTCTGATAATCTACACTCAGTCAGTCTATCATAGTTGTATTGAATAATAAAACTACCAGCTTGTCTCAACTTGAATACCAACATCTTCAAATCACTATAGCCAATAGTAAATTATTGTTTTAACAGTATTGTTTAATAATGCAAATATTAATATGAGATTATATGTTATTTTACAATGTGAAGAATTAAAACTTATATTAGCAAAAACGGTCTTCAATGAGTAAGGAATAACTATATCAGATTTGATGAGTTTTGAGTTTAATTTATAAAACTATCAATGCACATTAACCATTTGTGAGATAAGTCACGTTTTGCCAATGCATCAGAAATACCAATTGCCAGTTATATGCAGAATTAGAGAGATATTATAGGCATGAGAGGATACATTTTCATGAAGTATAAGTGCCTAAGTAATTAATTGACAATTTTGAAATTTACTAAAAGACAAAATAAGTGTTTTCGCATTTTTGATAATATTTGACGAACTGGAGCTGCAATTTTTTTAAGGATTAATATCTCTATATGAGCAAAGCATAAGCATCATTAAAAAGTCCAATCTTAAAACCAATATCTACAATTCGGTTTTAGCTTCGAGTTTTTTCAATAGCGATGAAACTTCCGCGTCATCTTCTGGGAACAAACTATCCCATAATTTCAAATTAGTTCCTACTTTTTTGTCGACATCTTCAAGCTCTGTTTCAGCTTTAATATTGTACCACAGATTTAAACTTTCCTTTGGGTTAATAGGAGCCCAGGTCTTTTCCTTTCCCCAAGGCTTCGCAATACTAAAAACATAAAATATACTGTATTTTAATTTTGAACAGTGTGTGTTTATTTTCAATAAACCTCGTTGAAAATAGTGTGAGAAATTAGAACTTTATATTATTTTATCGCTATGTTTAATTCATTTCATTACGCATTAGTGCCTTCTTATTTTTTGTTTGTTTGTATTTATTTATAGCTGTCTTATTGATACGTTTAAATAATTTATCAACAAAATAACATAGGTAGCAATTAAAACAATTTATTAAAAAAATGTTTATACCCGTAAATATTTCAGTTGTTACCAGATCAAAAAGCTTTTAAAAAAATGTCATTTACACTATCATTGTGGCTTTATGCATTGTATTGATCAGAATTATCTTTAGTTCATAAACAGTTTTCCGAAAAACCTAATCAATTTTTCCAACATTTTTCAGGTTGCCGAATTTATTTTTAAAACTGCACTTACCCAGTTTTGGCGAATTCTACAAGTGATTTAATAAAATTGACAGAAACTTTTCCAGCTTCTGTGTTTGTATCTAAAAACGGCTGTCCAAAAAATTCTTTGAATAAATACATCAAGTCGTCAGCATGCGCCACTCCTGAAATTCCATTCAAATTGTATTCACGTTGTGTATTTAACGTTTAAAGGGTTTTTTAACTTTATATAAATAAAAATTAGTTTTTAAATTAAAAAAATATTAACCATGGACTCCTGGAACATGAAGTAAATTATTTATAAGTGAAGATTCTCCTAGGTATGAGAAGACATAGGGATATACGTTCGTGTGTTTTGATAACATCTTTGCTGCCTTAAATACTCCATTATTAATCGATCTGTCACCAAACATTTCGATGTAATTGCTCCAAGTGGATTTTTCAAGAGGTTTGCTCTTCGCAATAGAATTCTAACGCCTCCTCCGAAATCCAATCCTTGTTTTTCGCATTTTCATATTGTAAAGCGATCGGGGCATAACGTTTGAAATCTCTATTTAATTCGTTTTTCAAAACGTCATTGAAAAGTACTACAAGCAAACAATTAAATGTTTAAAATTTATACATACACATTATTATATAAGAAAATCAAGGTTATAATCATATTGTGCTTTAATTAATGTTTATTATATTACTTCCGGCAGTTTGGTAAACTCCCTCGTCAGAAGTAATTCCTGTGATGTAAGGAACCTTGTGAAACGAACCAGTCTTCATTAAATTGTACGGAGTATCGGTCAGGAATTCTTCTTTGTTCAATTTAGGTTCCACAACAACGGACCAAGTACACATAGGATAATACCACCACTCCTGTCAATTGCAATCCAGTTAAAGGGAAATGTTTTAAACAAACTAGAACTAAATAAATAATGTAAATAATACTTACTAAATTACTAAATTGCATTTTTTACCAAAAATGAACTCTGAGCTTTCAAGATGCTCTCCAGACTCTTTCCTTTGAAACAGTTAACCATTTGTTTCAAATTACCAGCACAGTCCAACTTTTTGCCAAGTTTTTGAGCATTTTCCTTAGCATGTAATTGATTTGCAAAAGGATTTAACGCTGAACCACTCATTGCTATTGCATTTTGAAATAAACCTGCAATATTATAAAGTAGGGATTAATTAGTATAATTAGCAAGGGTTATCAACATTAATGGTTTATGAAACAAGTTTAATTCAACCTTCTGAAAGTTTGGACATCAGATGGAATTCAACAGCCGCTCTGAAACGTGGAAATAATTTTTATCTTCAATATTTTGACAAACAGGAACACACACACATATGTATTTAGTAGCAGCGATTCAAAAATGAAAATGTCTTACCCTCCTGCACTTTGTCCGAAAATTGTAATTTTATCCGGTGATCCTCCAAAGCTGCTGATGTGCTTCTTCACCCACTGAAGTGCAAGTACTTGATCCTTCATCCCGTTGTTTCCAGGGACAATATCATCTCCAGTGCTCAAAAATCCTAAAATCCCCAGTCGGTAATTAAATGTGACTAAAATAATATCTTCGTCCATAAAGTATTCTGGATTATAATCACTTCCAGCACCAAATTGGAAACCGCCACCGTGAATCCACACCATTACGTTCAGTTTAACGTCTGGATTCATCTAAAACATTTTCAAACAAACATTTAAAATTTTAACCAATGTAGCTTTACATTCTATGTTTTTTCCTGGAAATTATAATACAATTTACCTATAATTATACAATTATAACACAATGTATGTATAATATTAACAAAAACACTTTGTGTGTATTAAAAGTTAAATTTTACTTATATTGCTGCCAATAATTACTAAAATTATACTCACGTTAGGAGTGTGGACATTAAGAAATAGGCAATCTTCAGTCCCTGAATAAATGGCAGGCTCTCCAAAAAATTGAGCACATGGTGAGCCATACTCTTTGGCGTCTCTCACTCCTTCCCAAGTAATTCCCGGCTTCGAAATCTATTTCATTAAAAAATGGAAATTAAATTAAATTTTCCTCTCATTCACTAAATTTGCAATAAAGTTTTGCTGTGTACATACCTGGAATCTCTCCGGTTTCTCCGCATACGGGATTGCACGGAATGAGTAGAATTGTTTTCCTCCTCGAGACTTCAGAACCGATCCAAGTAATTTCCCCTGAGGAGTGTCACAAACTATTTCATTTTTTTCTCCCGCACTAAGAGCACTTTCTGAGGAAGCAAATGATGACAATAATAATATGATGTTTATTCCTATACAAAGCTGAGTTATCACATACCGTTGGAAAATTGGACGCATTCTGAATTTTGAATTAATTGTAAATATAATTAATATTGATTGTTATTGAATGTCAATCTATACTGACATGGCACTGTAATAAACTACCAGCTTATCAAATATCAAAACAGCCGAGGGGATAGACAGACTTGTCAACAATAATTTTCATTTAGCATAACATAAATAGTGAAGTGTTTTGTGGTGGTAAAAAATAGATAAGCCAAATGACATTGACAGTGGCATGAAGTTCACGATTCATGTTTACGACAGACAGTGTAGAAATTGATGCAGTCTCAAGGACAGTGCTGAATCTGCTGACTGTAAAAATTGTGAGACTGTCAACTCTTGCAGGCAATATATAATGTTTGTGTATGTATTCCTGGTATATCATATTACATATAGAACAATAAATAGCATTATGGTTTTAGGGGGAATGTAACCATGAACTTGTGTGTGAATATGACTGGCAAAATTTTTATATAGCATAATATATATTATAGGAAATTTGGAAGGTTATCATTAGAATATTACATCACTGCACTGGGGTATAAGTATAACTCATTCTTCATACTCATAATTATGCAACCACTAATGTAGGCCTTTATTGGCGAATTATATATAACATAAAGAGTGGATGAAAGAAAATGAGTTGCACATATCGTTAAACACATTGAGATTTTAGTGTAAATATAATGAGTGTGGCCATGAAAGCTTGTCTTGTAGTTAGGCATATTCAACCTTAACATTTATTTGTGTTCAAGAGCTAAATTTTGTATGTGAAGTTTATTTATGGCATAACTCAGACTAAATAAGATGTATTTAACACTAGACAAGATTATTCCAATCCACATTATTTGAAAGGTGACACATGTTTTGGAAAATAGCTTTTTTCGTAAAAATAAATATAATTGTTTGAAGTAAACATCAGAATATTTATCAATAATTTAAAAAATTGTGAAATCGATTTGTATATTTTTCTTAACTAAAACGGACAGATTTAAAATGATTTATTAGTTTCAATATATTTAACTCCAAACATTTTCAATGCGTATTAATATAAAAAAGCACACTATATCCAACAAATAATTCACAAAAACAGTTACCATTTTATAAAAAAATTGCATTATTTATTTTCGTAGTTGATTATTTGAGTCAAACAATTTATTTTTAGTGGGTCATGGATTTGATTTCGCATGAGGTAACTTATTAATACAATTTAAAGTTGAATTGTGTCAGAAAGGTAATGGAGTTGTGGCTCATGGTATGTAATTTCTTTACAATTCAGTTTTAGATTCCGCAGTTTTTGGAAGTGAAGCTTCATCCTCAGGGAAAAGGTTTGTCAAAAACTTCATACGACTCCATAAATTGTTAGTGACATCTTCAAGCCCGGTTTCAGCTTTCATATTGTACCACAAGTTTTTCTTTTCTTGAGGACTAATCGGTTTCCACGTCTTTTCTTTTCCCCATGGCTTAGCAATTCTGAAAATATGTGTAACATGATATAAGGTTTCTACTTTTGCCTAAAAACGTTTATAAATATCTGATGTAAAGGTTACATTATAAAATTCTCAATAATGATTTCCGAGCTAATATATATATATAGGAAACTTACCCAGTGTTGGCAAATTGTACCAATGATTTCACGAAATTAATTGAAAATTTTCCTTCTTCTGAGTCTTTCTCAAATCGGGGCATTCCAAATACTTCTCTGAATAAATACATCAACTCGTCAGCATGAGTCACACCTGTAAAATCAAAAAACAATTATAAAATGAACACATAACTTTCATAATAAATACACTAATTTGAAAAAAGAAACAGTAACTACCGTAAACTCCTGGAATTTGAAGGAATGTATTTGTAACGGTTGTTTTGCCCTCATACGAAAATAAGTAGGGATAAACTTTTGTGTGTTCCGCTAATGAGATCGCTGATTTAATTACTCCGTGGTTTATCCAAATGTCTCCAAACATATCGTTATATTTATCCCAAGTGGACATTTCAAGAGGCTTGCCATCTGCATAGAAGTCCAGCAATTTTGTCGAAATCGAATTCTTCGATTTCGATTTTTGATACATTAATGCAATTGGCCCAATGCGTTTGAAATCGTCATTAAATTCTTTCTTCAAAGCGTCATTAAAAGCAGCTACGTAAAATCAACATAAAATTAATAATAATTATTGTATACATTTTTAACAATATTAATTATTTTAAAATAAATTGTTAATTATAATTATAAAATAGTTAGCATTTTCTTACCCCCTGCAGAAAAGAATATTCCTTCATCAGAAGTAAACCCTGTCATGTAAGGAACTTTTGAGAATAAACCAGACTTTATAATATTTTGAGGTGTATCTGTCAGGAAAGCGACGCTACTTGATTTTGGCTCCACGACGACAGCCCAAGTACACATGGGGAACAAGAACCACTCCTATTAATGACCCCAATATTAATTAAACCCTTAGAGGTCATATAAAATTTATTTCAAAACTTTTTACCAAAAACGAATTCTGAGTTGTCATGATGTTTTTCAAATCTTTGGTCTTCAAACACTCGACCATTTCTTCCATGGTTCCTTCACAATTCAATCTTTTCCCAAGCAATTTAGCGTTATCGGCTGGGTTTGGTTGATTTGCCCATTTATTGAATACAGATCCACTCATTGCTATGGCGTTGTGAAACAAACCTGGGAAGTCGAGAAAAAAAATGATTGTAAGGTATTGTAACGAACAAATCCATTATCTATGAGTAACCTTGATATTATACAGATAATACATGTTATTAACCTTTGGATAATTTGGACAGTACGTGAAAATTAACGGACGATCTGAAATTATGCATTGAAATAATTTTAAACATTTATTATAGTAAAAATGCGTTATATACTTCAAAGTATTTGAAGTTGAGAAATTATTTTACCCGCCGGCACTTTCTCCAAAAATCGTAACTTTATCGGGTGATCCTCCAAAACTGCTGATGTGTTTCTGCACCCACTTAAGTGCAAGCACTTGGTCTTTCATGCCATTATTCCCAGGAACAACATCATCCCCAGTGCTCAAAAACCCTAAAACCCCCAGCCGATAATTGATTGTAACCAAAACGACATTTTCGTCCATAAAGTATGCAGGGTCGTATTCGTTTCCAGTGCCAAATTGGACACCTCCTCCATGAATCCACACCATTACACTTAATTTAGCATCTGGATTTATCTAAAATATTGCATAATTTAAAATAATAAATATAATTTCTCTGATAAATTATAAAACCACTTATTTAGTAGCGTAGCTACTATATGTTTTGTTTTGTCTGTCTGTCTGTCTATTAATGATCCAATTGAATAAAAAATAAAAAGATTGAACAATTAATGACCCAATTGAACAATTAATGACCCAATTGAACAATTAATGACCCAATTGAACAATTAATGACACCATTGAACAATTAATGACCCAATTGAACATTTAATGATCCCATGATGCTTCGCTATACTATTTTGTATTGATTTTCAATGGTTTCTTAATTGTATAATTTCAATAATATGCTCACGTTAGGTGAATAAACGTTGAGGAATAAACAATCTTCTGAGCCGGTATGTTCAGGGGTCCCGAAAAGCTGGGCACATGTATTTCCAAACTCTTTCGCATTTCTGACACCTTCCCATTTCTTTCCAGGTTTTGAGGGCTACAATTTATTTTAAAATTAATGATAATAAATATTTATAACAATTAAGATTTTTCATTTAAGATTTAAATTTAAATAACATTTTTAAATATTGATAATGAAGTTAGAAAGATTTACCTGAAATCTCTCTGGTTTTTCTGCATATGGGATTGCCTTGAAAGAATTGAAGTTTCTTCCACCTCGAGATTTTAAAACGGATCCAAGTAACTTTCCTTGCGGTGTGTCACAAGTTACCTCGCCTTCTGCCTTTGCATCCTCCACACTCACTTTTTCCGAATTAGCTATTGCTGAGAATATTATTACATTTATTGTGATGTAGAATGGAAGGATGAAACGATGAGCTAGTAAACGCATTTTAGAAAGCGAAATTAGTTCAGCTTTTCACAAACTAATTGAAATTTGGTACGACACCCACACACTTTGGAAGTGATAAAGTGAATAAGCGGCAGAACTAATTTGTTTGTCACAAAGTTTGTGACTCTCTCTCCGCGAACAGATTATTCAAGACTATTTTATTATCAACTGAACTGCATGAACCGAATAGAGTAAAGTGTAGTATGTTGCTAGGTGCCAATCATATCCAGTTAACAGTTCAAAAATCATTATGAGATTTCAAGGACAGCACTTGTATACAGCTCAATGCCAGTATATTGTAATTATATAGTGTAAATCATTATCATGATATTTTTATCAACAAAAAATACAGTAAGGGTGAATATAAGGAAATTATATTGACCTTGTATGTGTTTTTGACTTCGCCGTGTTGGTGAAACAAAATCCATATGCTTTTTCGCCGCTTATAAAGTTATTTCAATTATTCACCTGGAAAAAACAGCATGCCAGCAAATTAGTAATTAGTAAGTACATTAGTAATGTATTTAAGACATAACATAACTGTTGCATTTTTGCATTACATTTGTATTATGTATTTAAAAATAATCACATTTACCTATACATACTACTTAATTGCAAGCAATTAAATAGTATGCATAAGATTATTAAAAGCCTAAGTATCTATTATGCAGTTTAATTATATGTATATAATTTTTTGTGAGTATGACGGGTATTTATTTTAGATTATTACTATTACATTGTGCAGTAAAGTTAAACAAAACTTTGTTATAATCCACATGATTTGACCAAAAAACTTAACTTACGATAAAATATTATTAGGTACTGCATAAAAAATATGAGTATGGTTTTATGAGTATACGTGACATAGTAACAACTAAGGCTAAACCCTTTTCCAAGTCGGCGACACAAAATACGAACGAGGAACAGGCGAGCAATAGCAAAAGAGAGAAGTCGGCATGCTCTGTCGAAGTCAAGTCAGTTGGAAAATAACCGGCGGACCGAGAAGTGCTGGTGGAGAATCCGGAAGGGCCTTCCACAATTAGTTAATCAATGTCTTGCAATTTTAGTAAAAGTTCATTTGTTAATTGAACATTTAATTCAGTATTTGTCACCAAGGAATTGAGCATTGAGAATCTACAGTAATGGACTGTTAGAAATAAGCAATTGATTGAATGTCTTGCTCATCAATCCAAGTTGAGATAATTAATTTGATCATTGACGTGCGGTAGGTCTAAAACTATTTAAATGTAAGTTCATTCCAATAATATGTTTATAACATACATTGTTAAAACAGTGTGGCTCAAAACAATAAGACAACTAGACAAGTCACAAATCAATACGAACTATTATTTGAAAGTTTACATACAGCCAACTGATTTTTATAAGAAATGCTATGACTCTTTTATATGACACTAATATGACTCTTAACGTGCTGACCTGAATTTGCGGCACAACGATTTATTTGTTTATGAACAGACACGAAGAACGGAAATATATTTATTATTAATTGTGACTACGTAATAAATAAAACGGTTGCGTCTATGGTGAGACAAAATAACAGTCAACAGCTAAAAGTTCGACGCTCTGTGCTACATCGCGCTGATCGATCGAATCATTCGCCATTTTTATCTAACATTAAAAGTAAGCTCATTCTTCATTAGTCAATATCTTTACAACATCCATGGTTAAAAGGTTAGAGTCAAAACTAGACAACTAGAACTCACAAACAAATATAAGGATTACTTGAAAGTTTATGTATAAAACCATTTTTGTATTTTATAAGAAATTTAACTTAACGTGCCGACTTGGATTTGCGGCGCAACGATTTATTTAGATTTATGCTCATATGGACACTTCAGTCAATTTGTTTCTTTTTCTGAGTTATTTGCGAATTTAGTGAACTCAATCTTTCAATTATTTAAAGCAGCAATAAATAAGAAGTATTAATTGCTTAATAATGTCTTTGATAACTCTCAAAAGGATATTAAAATCCTTATTCGCATTTTTCATTTTTCAAGACATTCAGTCAACTTTATGTGCTGCAGTTCCCTTCCCACTCAATTTGAAGCATTTTCGAAATTGTGACTTTCATGTGACAGCGCATCAAAATTCAGAATTATTAGAAACATTTTTACATTCTAATCAACATGATCAAGTATGGACAATTAGTTCCTTTTCGAAAACATTGAAAAGAAATATTGAACAGTACAAGAATCCCAATATATCGAGTAAAGCAGAATGTGGTGTCCATATTATCATGGAGTATCAGCATAACTCAACTGACATTAATTCGATACAATGGTCTGATACAATGTATAGCTTCAGAGGTATGAGAGAAAGCAATTTCTTCATTATTATTCAGAAACAAAGTTCTTTTTCTCTCGGTTCAACAGTAATGGAATATATGAAACCGAGGACAAAAATAATTCAAGCAAAAATTATTTACGCATTGATCGGTGAAAATAATAGTGCAGAAATTTACATCAGATCTGCCTTTGGGGAAGAACTCATCAAGTTGAGTGAAAATTCCAATCCTTCATATTGGGCGACTGCTTGGAAAAGTAAAAACGTACACAATGAAAAATTAAAACTGCACGTTCTAGCAACAGATCTGAATTGGGATGACCGACATTTCTTGCATCCTATTCAGATAGAACGAGTAGTATTCAAATATGCTAATTGTACATCTGAACAACTTCAAGTGGCTGTATTAGCTCAACATCTCAATTTCACACCCGTGTATGCAAAATCAACACACGAAAGCATATTCCAAATATTAACAAATTTCAAACCACATCGTAATATTATATTAAATCATACTGTTTCCAAATATGTTTTTGTTGGAGCGGTGTCTGAACATATTATGTACTGCAAAAAAATGAGGAAATTGAGAGAAATGCCTGGACAGTATTCGGGTTGGATAACCTCTGCTTATGACCCGATGTCCTGTAGTTTGATTTGTGCATCTTATGTGGCCATTACAATTTATGGGTATTTGTACATCCTCAAAGTCAGGAATGTTAACCCTTCCCGTCATTCTTTTTCTTGGTTGACGGGGATTTCTCTACTTTTTGGTCAAGATCACACTCCGGTTTCAAAGAAAATTATTTTGCTGCTTTCATTTTGCTATTGGTTTCTGTTACTACTTTACGAGGATTCTAACCGGGCGGAAACCACGGTACCTATTGAAGAACAACCTTTTCAAAACTTTACAGAACTCGTTCATGGCGGTTACAGATTATATCGGTCTTGCGACCACTGTGAAACAAAGATGCTCGACAAAAATCATTCTGCGGGTTTACATCAGCTATTTGTAGACAATAATCTGCAAAGCAATATTTCAGATTTAATTGTTGGCAAG
>JABASD010005910.1:0-11318 GCA_019776165.1 Pogonognathellus flavescens
CATCAACATTAGTAACTGCAGGGGTTTATCTTTTGATTCGTTTTAATAGTTTGCTAGGAGAAAGAAAATTTTTGTTTTTAATTTCCGTTCTAACTATGTTTATGTCGGGTTTAGGGGCTAATTATGAAATAGACTTGATTTATTATGGATAGGAAGTGGGTTTTATTCTTGCTCTGAAAATCTAGCCAGTAGTAGAAGAAAAATGATATGTATTTCAATTTTTTAATTGTGTGGATATTTGATCTGAAGATTTAAGAAATATTTTGATTTTCATTGCATTTAAAAAATCGGGTGGTTATTTCAATGTATTTGATTTCTTAAATGCAAATGATTGTAAAAACCAAGTAGTTTACTTTAGTGTTGTAAGCATGGAATAATTATATTTTCACAGTGTAAAAAATAAGAATATTACCATTAATGCTATAACTTACGTCATTTTTTTCTGATGTTGATGGTAACAATAAAGTGATCTAAATAAAACAATCAAAAATGGCTTACCGTTGTTATATTGTTATTTGTATACTGATACTGATAAAATACGTATTTTGTGTTACAGTAATGATAATAGGTTATATATAAAAGAACAATGTTCTATTATTGTAAAAACATTATATACAATTTGAAAAAATATTTAGTAACTCACCAACAAACGAACATTGTAGCCACCGCCGCTGCTCCAAAGAACAACATCCGTTTTCTTCGGTCCATTTTTGTTCACAATTATCCAAAACTGAAAAAAAAGTTGAATAAATATATATACACTAATTAATTTTAATTAGTCGGAGTTCACATTAAATAAATAACCATATAGCTATATGATCTTTTGTGGAATTAATAAAACTGTAAATAAGTATGTGAGTCTACTGTCTACTATTAGTGGTCTAGTCTTACTCAGCAGGCGGATATTCTCAATCTTCTTTGCTTCCTTTACTCATTACCAGGCAGACCAGCTCTCTTTTTATTTAATGTTGCTAAAAACATTTCCGGGGGATTATCAAATCTCATCTTGGTTTTGCTTGTACATAATGTTCTTGGCAATAATATAATGACAGAATTTAATTCTTTGTTATTGCCTCAATGCCTCAGTCAAGAGTGTCTCTTGTACCTACGGAATAATTCATTTGCCATATATGTCATGCAATATTGTATGCACAATGGTAATAATAATAATAATAATAAAATGTTGTTTATATCTATCAATAGGAAGGACTAGAGGGCAAGCAGAAAGGGTCGGGATAATTAGCCCGAACGAGTAAAAGCTTAGTATAAGTAGTTCTAGGTCCAGGTAGACGGATTATAAACCTTTTTACCTCGTCAACTCAAATCGTCCACAAAAATAACAAACTGACCATTCAAGGTTGCCGTTCTGTGCAGTTCCTTACAGCATAGACTGACTTTAACAAATAAGCAGTTCACTTAATATCTACATCTACACTAAATGTACTACAACGTATACAACCATAAATGCAGGATGAGACAGTGAATGTTACAACATTTGTTTGTGAAGACACTTGTATTGTATATGATGTGAACATAATTGAAAACACATGTTGGCTCCGAAAACATTTAATAATAATAATAATTTTCTACTACATTTAGGGTGTTAAACGGAACAATTATTTGATACGTCAATCATCTCTTCATATTTTTTACTGTGGATTTTTTACTGTGTAACAAAAAATGGAATACTGTAAGTAAAACCGATCGAGTTAAAAATTTTAAAATTTTTAGAACTAAAAAATAATAGCCCAGCGTAAATAATTAAATCTGCAATTAAGCTATATTTTTTATCTTTCTGCAATAACTGAAGTAACTACAATACTACAAATAACTACAACAACTACAAGTAAACTACCAGTGCTAAACTACAAGTAACTACAATATTAAAATTGCAACTAACGCGATTGCAAACTAAATATTCATTAAAAATTGAAATGGATACATAAATACTACTTAGCCTTAGCAGATGTGTCTAAATATATACAAAATCTATGAAATCTATATCTTATTTGTCATTTATCTTACCAATACTAATTTGTCTTTGCCTTACACGAAGAAATTAGTAGTAGTAGTAAATTATACGTTCGATATAACTTACGCAGTAAATATGAAGATTTATAGGTACAGACATTATTTTGTATTGAAATACTCTCTGACGGAGTACTGATGTCTTGTGTTTCGGTATATGCACCATTAAATACACATTAAACCCAAATAGACCTAAACGCACATCATGGCAACTCTGTATGGTCAGTTTTCCTTTTTAATCAACAATTTGGGTTTGAATACCCACGTATGTAATTTGATCACATTTGGGTATTACATGAAGTTACCTGATATTGAGATTAAAATGGAAATTCTCAAAATACAAAACGGTTGTTAATAGAATATATAATTAGATTAACAATCACTTAGTCAAATTAAATAGTGAAAAAGTAATTTCTTTGAAGTTTCTCAAATTTGTTAAAGTGACCTCTTTTTCATATACGACGGTCTCATTTTACCCCTAGGTTAAATATTTCCTTAGCAACGATTGTCGGTGAACTCCAAAAACATTCTTTATCACCCGTAAATTAAATTGCGCTAGATAGCTCTTTTGATTAAAAGTCTTTTTTGATAATGTAATAACTGTAACTTTTACTGGAATCAGGTATTTTTCAGCGGGAATATTATTTCAGGTGTTCTGGTGAAGCATGTTAAAAAATTGACACAAAAATTTGCCACACACATAAAATATTGCTTTGATGATTCATGAATACATATTGATAATGTGCTTAATAATACGATTCATGAATTATAATCGATATTTTCATTTCGTAAAAAACGCATCTTTAAAAACGTGTAATCAACTGAAGAAGGTGACCTACATCTTAGGATTGAACATGCAAGTTTGATTACAAAGAATGTTTTTTGCCGTTAAATTAAATCATGATGTAAATAGTATACTTACGGCTAGTGTTGTCGCCGACCCAAACTGAAGTGCAGGCGAATAATAAATAAATACACATACTGGGAAAATAAAGATACACTTTGACATATTTTTAATTGCGAATCTGATTGTACCATTAAAGAAACATAAATCTGAAGGATATATAGTAATAAATGTCACAGAGTTTACAAAAAATTAACCACATTCATTTCTTCGCATTAATTAATCGCATCTCTTCTTAGTACATAAATTACTAAGAAGAGATGCGATCTTTTAATGATCCTATGTTATAATTTGTAATCTAGGTGCCCTGATATATTTAAGAGCCACATGTTATCGTATTACACGGTTCATTTATATTAAAATGTAAAAGAAAAATCGACTTGTATCAGTAAATGTTATTCATAAATAACATAATAACACTAAACATTGCAGGACGTGGGTTTGATATGTTCTTACCGCGTAAGTCTTCGTGAATATATTTCTTCTTAAATGTGAGACGAATGCATTCTTGATGGTTCATTGGTGTTGTTCAATATTTACAGAAACAAAAATTAATCATAATCATATCAGTATGTCTTTTTGCATTGGTGATTAAAAGGTTGCATGGATAATCTTTCTCCGTATCATCCATCCACATAATTATGCTTGCCAACTTAATTACAGTTTAATGTTCGACTAATTAACATTATAAATACGCAGCACTTGTGAACCAAATATTTTATTCGTCCTCTACTTACCATTAGTTTGCAGGTCTCAAAGATATTTGATTTTATAAAGTTAATATCACAACTAATAAATTATAGTTCAACTTGTTTTAATTTTACTTGCTAATTCCGTAAAGACAAAGAGATTAAGTAGTTGGTAATAATTTTACAGTGACACAAGTTACAATGCTTCTAAGTCCGTTAAAACCGGATGTCGGTATCAAATCGACAATTATATTGCTGTGTTTTGCTCTCCAGGTTTCCGCATCGTCATGGGCATGGTCAAACGAATTTGAGGTTTGCAAAAAAAGTTACTAAAAGAAATAACAACCAACAATGTCGCTCTTATACATTGCAGTTACAACAGCATAATATAATATTTCATTGTAACTTTATCTATCCAATAACATTACCTATCCTGTTTTCATTGCTGTGTACCATTTTTAGAAGATTATTGCATTAACACTTAAGTATTACAATTAAGTATTATAATATTTTAACATTGCGTTTTAAACGAAAATAACCTCTATGCAATTTCTCAATGGATTTATTGTAGACGGACTATAGCGAAGAAGAGAACAATATAAAAGATAGTGAAGAAATTTTTCGGTCTAATCATCTGGTGACATTGCCTACTTTACCTCCTAAAAATGGTATCCCTTTAAAATAATTGTGTATATTAATTTAATATAACGAATGTAGTACAGAGAATAAGGGTAAAATATTTGCCAAGCTTAACCTTTGGGTGGATCATTTGGAATTGGGTAATACATTAAGACTTGTCAATTAAGAATGCATGTCAAATTTCATTCTTGCAGACCTGTAATTATTTTAGTAGGAGAATAATATTTGAAATTGTTCTTCCGACATTCTAATTTTAAAATATTCTTCAGAAGTTCAAACTTATGCGAATATTATACTAATACAAATAATACACTATTATGCTAAATGCATGTGCACTGATGAAAAACAAAAATTATTTCCAAGAAAACCAAACAGTTCTTTGTTGCTGCTTTGTCGGAGTCAAATTTTGTTCTTTGTTCTGACTTTTATTATTCATTTTTTATGACATTCGTCTGCAATAAACGAATCTCCTTTCAGAATACAATAAAATAAATTCAGTTTTGCAATAATGAAAAATGATCTTTAAAAAAGCATTCTGCCTTCAATAAATTTAAGCCAAAAGTTAAACGTAACTATTATTCTGTAAGTTATCGCTCTTAAAAGTTGAGCGCGCTGGAAAACAAAGTGTCAAATAGTATTAATAAACATTCAAATCATATAATATGTTAATTTGATCTCAAATGAACTTATTTTGTACATATAAAATACAAATAAGTAAATGTATTTTAATTTAATTGTATTGTATTCTCTTTATTTCCAGTCAGATCTGTACTTCATCCTGTCTTTCCTATCAGCCAAAGAAAATCTGTTGCAGCGCCCACTTTTCTCCCTAGGACGGGTAGTCCTAACTTTTCATTCACTTCATTTCCTTTAAAAAACCAAACTCATACATGACTTAATAATGTTAATATAAGCAAAAATATCAATTATAAATTCAATTATTGATAAAAATAAATTTTGAAAATATTTTTAGTGAACGTTCCCGGTCCTGGGTCTAAACCGGATACTGTTGATGGCGTTTTCATTTCAAGTCCGCCGCTGCCCGGAAGTGGCAAAGTGTTTCTTTTCCCTTCGAATGAAAACGAACGAAAGGGGGATTTCTTTCACACTCAGGGTTACTGCAGAAAACATGGTGAGGAAATGGTATCCATACATTCTCTGGAAGAAAATACATTTTTGCACAGCTGGATAAAAAGGTTGGGGAAGATACACCCGGGAATATGGCTGGGATCCACAATTGTCAACGAAAGCACAACAATTATCTGGGAGAACGGTCTTCCTACGGATTTCGTGTATTGGAGCTCCACGGATCCAAACGAAGGTGCCTTCTCGTGTTTGTTAACGGGGTGGGAAGAGACGGCACTCTGGTGGGACTACTCCTGCCTTGACAAAAGATTCAACATCGTTTGTCAGAAAAGAAACAATGTTGCTTATCCCGTTCCCACCACTGTTCCCACTGATATTCTTGTAAATGATGCGGTGGTAGCAATGATGGTTAAAGATAACGACCAAAGTAACATGATTGTTGAAACTATTGAATTTCAATCCGCTTAGTTCTTTCAGCAGTGTACCCATTTGCATTTAATTCGTAAAAGCAAATAAAGATTAAAAAGATTCCATTGTGAACCTAAAAAATTGAAATATTCGATATTGTTTCATTTTATCATTTATTGGCATAATTAAATTAAAATGATGATATAATACAGGTTAAGTGTTAAAATTAATACAAGTTTAATTGAATCTTATATATAGGCAACAAAAGAATTTTTTATTTGTTATAGTTACCACTGCTACAATTTCTGTTCAATTTCAAAAGGTACTCCTGTTCGTTCCTTTTATTTTAATGGCACGGTGCCAATTTGTGGTAACATTATAGGTTAATTAATGCATTATTATAATGTTTCATTTGTAGGAGAAATCTGGTAGCTGGTAATAAAAAAATAAATGTTATTGCATGGATTGTAAAGTATTTTATTGTTAATTCGTAAATTATAAATATATTTTTTAGCTCGGAGACAGTCATTTTTCTTTTTAAATTCTATTAAAAAATAATATTACTTTTTGTAACTATCATTAGTGCCAAAAGTAAAAAGGCAAGTTTTTACGCATAGGAAGGAGCAATATTTTTCATCCATGAGTTTACTGATCGAGAGATAATCCATTACTTCATTGTGCACAAGTGTATATTCCAATTGTCTACTATATAATATTAGTATTATACTGTATATAAGAAAATCTAAACTAAAATACTTATACTATCATGAACTTGACTGGATTCCGGATGCAGTATACAAAGTACGTACAGCAATGCATATTACATAATATTATGTATACATACACTGCAAATATAATTTTATTTGACAACGCCGTCTTTGTTGGGTTGATGACATTTCTCTGGAATGATTAATGATTGTTTTGATAACATTCTTGTATGCGCCATACACATGGAATGTAAAATTATTTGTGGTAAGAGTAAGAGTAGTAATGAGTTAGACTTGAATATTTATTATTATTTTTATATTACGTATTCCCATATATATATATATGTATAAAAACAATGCATATCACTGTGGCATTGTAGTGTACGTCATTTTGCATTTATATATAATATAGACACATTTTTTATGAATGTTTTTCTAAATGATAAAGAGTAATGTCACTGCTAAGTTTTGTTTTGGATTCGATGATCTCTGAAGTCAACTTGTACAGGCAAAGCACGACGGGAGTCGCATATCACACAGAGAGCACGCTGAGCTTGTCCGAACAATTCTCAGAGATCATTCTCCCCTTTCTTATTATTCAACCGGATTAGTATTCAAATCTCGTAGTCAGTGTGATTTGAGTTCATGTAACATTAACGACCAAGTTTACTAAGAAAAATGTTACCTCTCTGTCTCTGTAGCATCTTAATTCAATGAATATTATTTTATTAGCTTTATTTATGTATTTATTTTGAAATTACTGGGTATGATGGGATTTCTACCAGTTTTACACCAGAATACAAAATTTTAGGAAAATCTCGAGAAATAATTAGGCAGGTAATTACTTTTTGGAATAAATCTGATACTGAGAGAGTAGAAAGAAATATATAATAAAAAAACAAGGGTTAAAATCCCTACTGTACTGGAAATGCTTACTGTATGTAATAAATATTGAATACGTGCACAACAAATATTTTATTCTCAACACGATATTGAAGTTGTTGAGACTGTGAGACTGATGGAAAGTACCTACTACACTTTTACATTTGAACTCATGCGAGGCTATTTAAGACCTGAAGAGATGACGCAAAAACTTTAGTCCGTTCAAGAATAGCACCCGGTGTCAAGCTCCTTTCCTGAACAATACATCCTTGTAAACATGAAATTACTTTTTGGATTCCTGGTTCTAGTTGTATCTCCATTTACATTTGCAAGTCCTCCCTTCAGAAATGTAAGACACGGATTAGCTAACCATTCTAAGATAATAAAAACTAATCGTTTGAAAAATATTTAATAGCGTTCTATTTAATAATGCCTTTTAAAGGTTTTAATTAAATTTAAGTCTGCAATAATTAAAATGTGCATTATTTTCAATATTTACATACAAGGAAAAATATCAACTCACGAAACTATCAATTTAATTTATAATGTAACTTGTAACAACTTATAACACTTAATTTATTAATTTCTTGATTTTTAATTCTCTGAGGCAGGATTGCACAGGAGACGGATGCCTGCCTGAGACAACTGTAAGATCTGACGTAGGAATTGAAAATGAAATTTTAATAACTAGTGACGGTGCTGTTTTGGATGATTTTGGTAAAAATGAATATTTCAATCAGGTATCAGACACAAAAAATCTAATTCCGTGTTTGTTAAATAACGGTTTGACTTTATTATGTGTTTAAGAAAGCAAAGTTCAGTCAGACGTTGAAGCTTCTTCAAATGATTCGCCAGTGACAACTGAAATTCCAGACGTTTGGCCTACACCGAAACCCTTCCTGAAAGAACCACAAACAGATGATGAAGTAATGGAGTCTTTTACTACTATGAATGAAAATGACGATTCGTCACAACTGGAGTCTGCTAAATATTACGAAAATATTTCAGTTAAACAATGGGCCAGTTCTTCTTTCTACATTGGAAAAGCATCTTGTGGTAATTGATCAAATAATATGACAATGTCAATCACATTACCAATGATGATGATTATTTCATAGGGTAGTTTATTTCAATTATGTCAATTGAATCGGCATGTGATATATTGTGTAGAATGTGGAACCAAGGGAATAAGAATAGCTCCAAACGACACAAAAATTGTCAATGGAGTACCTGCTCGTATTGAAGAATATCCTTGGACTGTTGGACTCCTTCGAAAAAGTTGGCTGGGCAGTGTATCTAAAACCCCGTACTGTGGAGGTAAGTATCATTCGGTTTTATTTGTCCCGCAAAAAACAATTCACGATTTTGTGGATTAAATTAATACAAACTTTTTACAAAATTTATTTAATTCGTTAGGTACCTAGAGTACCTACCTGAACTTACTAATTTATTAAAAATCACATGCAAGATTAATAATTGTTGCTTTTACATTGTTTTAAAAAGCATAATTTTAATACTTATTCGCTATTTTTCTTTTAGGTACTTTAATAAATAATCTGTACATCGTGACTGCCTCTCATTGCGTCGACGGGTAATTCATAACTCAAAATCGTAATATATTTGCCTCTTACACTTTTTAACTAGTGTATCAAAAATATGTAAAATTTTGCAGGATGAGTGCAGGAAGCATTGTTGTGGCTCTGCATGAAGAAGATTTTTCTACTAGCACTGAACTAGGGGAAGCCACAATCCGAACAACCGTTGAAAAAATAACTATGCATCCCAAATACAGTAATTCCAAATTTATATTTTCTCTTTATAAAACACCGAACAAGTTTCACGTTGGTCATTACATTATAATCGTTTATAAGTTATATACACACATTTAGTTAATGTGAATAATTTCTTACATCTTCTTATTAGATCGTAGAAATATAGACAACGACATTGCCCTTTTGAAAATGTCAAAACCAGTGGAGTTGGGAAAAGTGATGATTCCCGCTTGCCTGCCAGCAAACAATAAATATACATTTGAAGGAGAAATTGGAACTGTGGCTGGATGGGTAAAGAATTATTATTCATAATCTATTTGCAAATATCAAGTTTATTAAAAGATGAAATTAATTATTTAGGGAGCTACTTCAGAAGGTGGCGGTGTATCAAATGCGTTGAGAAAGGTAGATGTTCCAATCATCAGCAACGAGGATTGTAATACAAAAACAAAATACAATGGAAAAATTACAGAAAATATGATGTGTGCTGGTTACATCGAGGAGGGAGAGAAAGATTCTTGCCAAGTAAGAAAAGTTTTTAAAAAAACTAAAAAAACTAATAAAAATTTCAATGTGTTCATTCCCAGGGGCGTATCTAGAAATTTGTGATGAATGATAATAATATTAATTTGATTTTCATTTATTTTAGGGTGACTCTGGAGGTAAAAGCAGAATCACAGTTGGACGATGAGTGTTGCATTTTTAATCAGGTAAAATAACGAAGGAGAATTATATTGTAATAATTTTTTATACACAGGACCATTCATTATCGAGAACGGAGGACGACGAACTTTGGTAGGTATTGTGTCCTGGGGATATGGCTGCGCCAGACCTAAAAGTCCTGGTGTCTACACTCGCACTGGCCGTGAGTCTTTTATAAATCGTTTTTAAATATTTTATTTGTCATGTCTTATTAAATTGTAATTTAAGAGACACAGAACAGAGAGTCGAGTGAAAAAATTTGAAAATTATTATTGTAGTAATAAATTAAGCTTTCATTTTTTAATATTTTTACAGAATATCCTGAGTGGATTTTGGCAAACACGCCTGGAGCTGACTGGTGCAGCGGATAAAAACTTTTAAACTGATAAATCTAATCTGAATGAATAATTCATTAATATTTAATAAAAACAGTTTAAAACAACTATTGCCCCAACATGTTCATCACAACGTTTATTTCTGATTTACAACGACAACAAGTGAATTGTAATTATGGTGTAATATTTAGCAATAGGATTTTAGCAAACTGATTAGTAATTCGCTACTTTACATGTTCAATGGCATAAACTGTGACTTAAGGGTATTTATTTGTGTATTTCATTTATGTTAAGATTTCTCCGAAGTTTTCTATTCTAGAATCTACAATTAATAATTGTCAAGAATCTAAAAGACACTGCATATTCAAAAAAGAAAAAACGTGTAATTTAATTAGAAACGCGCAACCAATGAACTGGATATAATTTCAACATTGCAATTAGGTTTAAACTGAAATATTGAATATATATGCACTGCTTAATATAACTATTTTAATAGCACCGATTGCTGTTTTCTTCAGCAAAGCTTGAATTGGTTATCTCGCGAGGAGTCTCGTCGATTTTTTTAATTGCTTCTGAGTGAATTGTATAGGGTCCGCAATATCCGACATATTGATAGATCTTTGAAATATGTCCTGGAGGAACAACGTAGCTGACTTTGTGTTCAGCTTCTGTATTCATGGAGTTTGTTACCAAGTTCGCAACCTCGTAATTTCTAGATTTCGAATTATTAAAGGTTGTTTGGAAATTCTGTTTTAAAGCAGCGCGTGCAAGCAATTTTATATTAACTGAGGCACCAGAATTAATTCCCCATGTCTGGGAATTCGCCTCATTGTTTGATTCCCTATGTAAAGTTCCTGACGAGGTGAGTTCAGATATTCCCGTTTTTTTAGTATAAGTTTGTTGTAACTCTACAAGCCCGTCCGTGTTGTCTTGGCATGCAATCAGTTGCCGTTCTACTCTGGGAGTACAACCTTGTGCTAACTGAATTTCTGTCTTCGCTGGAAGTTGGCAACAATAAATTTCCGCAGCTTCAAGCCCATGTCTGTCACCTGCAAATACATTCAAAGTTAAAAATCCAAGGAAAGTACATATAAGAAACTGGTCTTTGTTGAATTGCACTTAACACCAGGGACGTACCCAGGATTATAATTTCGGGGGTGCTAAGC
>JABASD010005911.1:0-11317 GCA_019776165.1 Pogonognathellus flavescens
GGAAGAAATGAGCCGAAAACTGTGGCCTGTAGGCGGAGACGCAGAATACATAGCAAGGGTATGGACCGAAATTCCCCACCTCCTAACCCTCAGCCCAGCCTTAAGATATGCGTCTTGCAGTTAGCATTATGCATATCGCGCTCGTGCAAAGAAATTCCATTAATTTTCATTAAGTAAATTAAGTTTTCATTAAATCCACAAATTAGATTGGAAGAACACTGACCAAAATGATTTTAAGTAATTGTACCTTGAAAAGTTGAATTTTATCAAAGTTTTTCACATTTCCTTGACAGGGTATAGTCCATTCTTCGTCATTTACCAACTCAGAATACATTTTTATATTTCTATTGCCTTTGAATAATGACAAAGAGTCTGCAACATCATAAATCATTTAAATCTGATTACGAAATGGTGGTACACAAAATAAATTGGATGTGATGAATAGTTGAGGCAGAATTATATTTTCCTTTACAACCCTCACCTCTGATGTGCAAATATTTCCAATTTAGTAGATTTTGGTTTTTCAAGCTTCTGCATGTATAGTTTCCGGTTCTGTCAGCATAAGAATAGGTAATGTACGTGGCTTCGACGGTTAGAATTTCTTGATAGCAGTAAGGTGTGGATGCTAAACTGTCATTTGAAATGGTGACCGAACTTGCCACACTGAATTGGTTATAATTATTCTGGTCAAAGTGAATAAAATAATAAATACTATACAATAAAGTTAATTTTTTCAGACTCCTCTTACGATGCTATATTATATAACCATAATAATTAGGAAGGGCGAGGCTCCAAGGAAGAATGTACGTGATTGATGCTCGAAGATCAATGATATTTTATGTTACTCATAATAACCTAAAAATCGAAATCTTGCAAAATTAAAATTCAATTAGTCTTACCTTTCGTATCCTCAAAACATGTTTCCCTTGTTAATTTTTATTCGACTAATTCCTATGTATGCAATACCTACTTGTTTTTGGTATAAATTATAATACCTATTATAACTTCAAAAATGTTTTTTACCAACAACTTATTTATACTCTTCCAATAATACTTATTATGGTTTTAATTTTTCGGTCCGTCAATTTTGCAGATGCTAAAATTTTTAGTTTTAGTGCCTGTATTGTATTAAATAATTATTGTTAGTTCTTTCAAGGGCGTATCTAAGAATCATAGATTGGAGGAGTATGAAGGGTTAGGGGTGGAAATTAATTTTTCCTTTATCGCATCCGGTAGAAATAATTTTATTT
Source organism: Pogonognathellus flavescens (assembly GCA_019776165.1). Lineage (NCBI taxonomy): Eukaryota > Metazoa > Arthropoda > Collembola > Entomobryomorpha > Tomoceridae > Pogonognathellus > Pogonognathellus flavescens. The sequence continues at coordinate 1,251 of JABASD010005911.1, forward strand.
GTTCCATTCGTGCAGCTTTCAGAAATTATTTAAATTTTTCTAAAACTGAATTTTAATTTCATCTTTCATGCCTAATTAATAAGGCTGTATTTAGGGGAGGTCACAGGGTGCCCTGCCCAGGTACCCTCCATTCCATTCCAAGTTGTCTCAACTTACACTACATATTTTTGGAATTTTCAGAAAAGTAAGCCATACAATTGCCCATTTTTTAGGTCCAAGAAAAGTACTTTTACCAAAAAAATTGGAAAAGTTATCACGCACAATGTAAGAGTAGTGTACTTTATCTTGAATTTTGCCTAAATCTGATACAAACTTTTCACGATTTGTTAGATTTGGCCATTCAAAATCCATTTTCATTTTTTGAGCTATTTTGAGACATTTTAGACATTTTTACAGTGACCATGCGTATAAAGTCCCCCGGTCACAATCTGAGTTTGTTTTAATAGTTAATAGTTGTGCAAGTGCATCTTATAAACATTAATTTTGACTTTTTCTATAATAACGATGATTATAATAGAGAATTCAAAATTACGTACACTCGTCTGTGATGTTGGATAGTATTCCCAAGCTATAGGATATGAAGCCGAACAAGTCAGTGTCAAATTGTAAGATTCACAAAGTGCTCCATTGCCTGCCAACAATTTTTTAACACAGTCGACACAATCACCGCTACCGATATTTATAGTAGGTGGGTCTGGAAACTGGGAACAGGTCGAATTTACATTTCTGGAGTTAATGCGTGTGAAATACAATGAACAGCAAAGTACACCTAGTAAATATCTTTGCAGCTTTAAACGAGACATTTTTAAGAGAAATATAATTCAGATTTTTCCCCTCTGGTATAAATCACTCGTTTGATTCTACAAAATGAATTCCACTCAGTAACGACCTCCATTCCATTTGTTGCAGTTACAACATCTTGAAAGTCAACATTTGACAAAGATTTTTTACACTGACTGTTTTTAATTGCGTACTTGTCTATAGTAATATCAATAAACAATAAAATGATAATATACAAGTTCAAGATATGTAGGCAATTATAAGTAATAGCTATGAATTATCAGCTCGGTAGCATTTTTAGTCTGTGAACAAATAAACTTAGAAGGCCAAAGTATTTTGCCATCTGCACAGGAAGCTGACCAGATTGTCGTATCGAATGCAAATTTTATTCCATGGAAAAACACATATAAAACCTAATAACATTGAGTGTACTTGACAGGCATGAATTTGTTCTCTAAGAGTGTTGGAACAAGATTACTACAAAGCAATGAAACATAAAAAACAAAATAAATGACAATTGTCTTGCAGCGGATATGCAGGATTTTTGCAGTTATTGCAATCATGTGGTTAAATTCAGGGTGAAGTCCCTTGATAAATCCTTCTGCAATTTAATCTGCTAAGATTGTCTGGTAGTTTTCTCTTTCGCCACTTTTGATGTAACCCCCCAATACACGAGAAGTAGTTCCCTGTGAAAAATAGCATTTTGTGTCAAAAAGTAATTCAAATGAAATAATTAAAACCGATACGTTAAAATTAAGATTTGTGTGTGTCTCACATCAATTTTTCTTTGTCGTTTTATAAAGCAAACGAACAAGCTAAACACGACAGAAATGAGCACCACGTTCATAATTTGAAGGGAAATAAATCCGACATGATTTGACTGTTCTGAATATTCATTGCTGCTTACAGGAACACTTTCCACATTTACAGTGGAATGAATGGGCTCCACCATTTCTATTTCTGCATAGATGTAAAAAAAAACTTTTATTGCATAATTACAACAAAATATAGCAAAATAACTTACTTGGTATACCTTCAGGTTCCGGTTTGGTGAAATGAGTATTGAACGAAATTGAAATAGTTTTTTCCGGGTCTGTATCATTTGCTACAGCACAAATATAAGTTGCTGATAAATCCAATTTGGACGTTTGAAATACAAAGCCTTTTCGAGTACTGTACATTTCATAATCAGCTTCAGTCAACTTTTGCAGAGTTTTCTGAAGGTGATAAATCATCATGTCTCAAAATGCAAAAGTTTTGTTTATTGTTTATAATTACCAAGTTATAAAATACCGAAAATTATTGGGTAAATACATTTTCATGACGGTAGATGTTAACCAATTTCGTTGGATGTGTTGCTCTACATGGAACAATCGTGATTTGTTCTTCCTTGTCCACCGGTATGACCAAATGTTGCCCAGCTGGAAGAAGATGAACAATTCCTGCAAATAATTGTATAACCACGGTTAATTGAATTTATCATTTTATTTTTCTAAAATCCTTTACTATACCTATTATACCAATTGATGTATGTGGTTGGAAATGAAATCATATGAATATATTTGAAATATTTACCTTGATAAAACGAATAAAAATTAACATAAGACTGAATTGAGTGGTCTAGACGTTTTCGACAAGTGTATTGTCCAGTGTAACTCACTACTTCAGGGTTCAATGCAATGGTGCTCTGAAAACACGGAGATTTCCTCTTTTCGCTGTCGGGGTCATCTGAGCTTATGATAATTTTATTTCTACTGTAACTGCTGTTACTTTTTACACTGCGATTATTAAAAACAATGTCGTTGTTTGAATCTGAAAACTATACAACACATTTACACTCAGGTATATTTCCTTTGTTCTATGTCTTTCAAATTCAGAGAAGAAGCTTATTATGTTAATTATTAGTGACGGATTGGATACGAACCGGTTGATCTTCAAAAAACCATTGAATAGAATACTGCGCTCTACAGTGAAAATAAATTTGATAAGGAGCAGTTAAAGGAGCCACTTCCTTATCGGACACATCATGCATTTTGAGGGCTGGGGGTATTGGATTATTACTCCTCATAAATGGTGAGACCATGCTTATCCTTTCCATAACAATCAGTGGCTTTTGGTTTGATGAAGTGCATGTGAGATCTCTGTTAACGATTCAAATATTTACGTTTAAATATTTCCTCTAAGCAATCCCAATATTATGAAACAAAACTATTGAGCATGCATGCAAATACAGACCCTTTGTTTTCATCTTCTACCACTTCGAACGGAGTAACTGTAACAATAATTTCACACTTTAGTATTTACAAAAATGAAGTGTGTGTAATTTTTTTATATAGGTATAGCTAATTGTAAGTGAAATTAAAAAAAGACTTTTGACTGAAAGTTCTTGAAGAGTAGAAGTTAGGGTTGCCCACTCCGTGGAACCCCAAAGCAGTCCAGAGCATGAAACTGAATGAATTTTTGCATCAACCTGGACATCAATGCTACTTCTATACGCCCAACCGGTTGCCCCTGTTGTGTTATGCTCTTGAACTATAAAAAAAATTAGTAATCCTTTCTCAATAGCCTGACCTCATCTAAATCAATTGATTTGTGAAAACATTTTAACGCTGAAGGACCTTTCGTTATAAGAAGAGTGGATCCATTTTTACTGTTGAAAGACCACTTCAATGGACCAGCAAAGTAATATCTTGAAGCAATACATGCGAAATTTATAGAATCTCCTGTAAAGAATTCCTTGGTTGTGTCACCATAATAAGGCAGTATACTACGTATAGTGTTTTCATTTTGACCTACAGTCGGTGGTTGCGCGTATATATACATTGTGTCACTCGTAGTGATTTCGGATTCATTCGCTTTATCTGAATAAAGAAAGAGCAGCAAGATGTTTTAAGTAATATTGAACATAGTTAAAGTTTAACCGCATTGTGCAATCTGTAGGAATACATTTAGTAGAAGCTATGCTTATGCTATAGCTTATGCACATCAACTGTTTAATGTTTATTATTAAAAATGAATTTGCAACAAGTTATTATGTTCAATTACCTACAAAGCCATTCAGTGTTGCAGTCAAATCAACAACTGTCACATAATCTTCCACAGAACAGGCAATTAGCAGTCCGGCTTCACAATTCAATCTTCTTGGTCTATACGTGTATTCTGTCGGGAAAATCTGCATCTTTATCTTATATAAATCATATCATAATGTTTTAATGCCATACACCAGTTAGAGTAAATATAAATTCATTAAGCACGTATCGGAGGGAGCACTGGAGGCCAGTCTCCTTCTCCTTCTTTTATAGTTTAGTCGTTTTTCTTGGCCTTGTTGCCTACTTCAAATCAGTTGTGCTCCCCATTACTGAGTCCTGGGTACGCCCTTGTTACCGTTTGAATCAAAAGGTTTGATAACATTATAATAGACTGGAAAGTTCTATCAATACCTCGCCCATATTTTTTCGCACGATGTTGATTAGGGCCGGGGACCTACTCGATGTATATGCTACCTTCCTTGACAAACCACTAATGCCCTTAATAGGTCCGCAATTAATTGTCATTTCCATATTTGTTGCCCTCGTTAACAAGTTTTTGACATCTGAAAAATTAATAAAGCCGAAGAAGAGTAAGAAAAATGAAAGCTTTTGCAAGACTAAATTAATTATTGTAGGCTGTATAGGTACTTACAAGACCGAACATAATCACTCATATTGACACCATCTCTTTTGATCCATGCTGTTGATGAATGCCAAGTTATAAAATGCGAAGCAGAGCAACTACAGAATTTATTGAGGTCGTGTGTCCAAAAATGAATCATTTTTGACGATTCCACAGTGACACATTTTACTATTCCATTTGTGTAATTGTTGGCGTCTGCCTGGAGAATGTAAGAAACGGAATAATTAAAAAATTCGGCTTTGCTCTTCGAATATTTAACTATCGTCAATTTTGGAGCTTCTGAAAAATCCAGTCTGATATCTTCGTCCGATTCACAGGTTAAAGAGAATGTATAGTTGTCAGAATATCGAACAAAATTGCTTAAAGGAATCGCTATTAAAAGTAATAATTTTTTAATCATGTAGTAATTTTTGTCCCGTGTTTGTAAATGTGTATTTTAAGCTTTATAATGTCATAATATCAATCATGCGATTCATATGTTTCAGCATGCTAAGGGCTAAAATTAATTTAATGTTTTAACTTTAACTTACCATTGTATTTTACCATGTGAATTGTAACATTGTCTGTTTTACCCCCAAATGTAGCATTACAAATATATATCCCTTCAGGTCTGGGATGAGCTGACTTTTTGAGAAGAAATCCATGTTTGGAATCATATCTAACTGTAGAGTTCACCACAAAGATTTGTTTCATAGTCACGTTATCAGAATCCTAATATGTAATAAGAAATAAATGTTTCGTCCATTCTTAAGTTTTCGAATTTTATAGTTTTGAATTACCGTTTTCATATAAGGAATTAATGGTGCTTTTGCTTATTCTGCGGAATACAATTGAATGATTCGGTTCTATGATTAATTTTCGTTAGTAGTTATACTTTTTGTGCCGAGCTTTGAATAAAGAAATTTTAACCGTCTTGTCTGTATGTATAAAATGTATATACACAATACACGTATATGCTACAGATATACTACTCTATCTGTATTCTGTATATACACTAAAAGTACCAATATAAATTATTGGAATAAACAGATACAAAAGTGGAAAAATTAAATTGTGGACAAAAAAGACAAAAATTATATTACAATTATAAATTATAATAATGTAAAGTAGTAAAGAAATCTGCACTATCTATACTTGAATGGAATTATAAACATTAATAAAAGTTTCGATTGATTATAGGAAAATAATATTTCTCACCCCAATTCTTTTAGTTTTAAAACTTTTTCCGTATAAATAAATTTTTTTGTAGCATGCTAACTGTCATAAGCATTCATTGATTATACTTTAATTTTACCTTGTTTTGAAACGAAAGACTGATTTGGCCTTCATCGAATTGTTTAACATGAGCTTGACATGGAATTGACCATTCATCATCATTTATCAATTCCGAATATCTATAATCTGTAGCATTTGTTGTTGCCTTCTTTTTGAATAGTAAATCCGAATCTGAATTGAATTTAGAATAAGATAAAATAGAACACTAACAACCTTTGATGAAAAACGACATCGAATATTTTAAAAAAATCTGTAACCTCTGATGTGAAAAAATCTCCAGCTTAGCAAATGATTACTTAATAAGCTTCTACAAGAATAGTTTCCAGTTCTGTCTGAAGATATAAATGGAGAATTTGGATACACATACAACACTTCTTCATAGCAGTAAGGGTGTGATTTTGTACTGTCGTTAGAATTTTCCTTCAAATTGCTGACTACATTGATTTCGTTTCTCTGGTCGTCATTAATCATTGTAAATAAAATCAATGCAAAATAATTATATTTTTGTACTGACAGCTTTTACACAAAAAAAGCAGATTCCACAACAAGATTTTTACTTACAATACGATACCGTGGATCAATATTCCATTCTATTGGGTATGCAGCGGAGCAAGTTAGTTTCAGTGTGAAATCTTGTAAAATTGTTCCATTGCCTGCTAAGAATAGAATGTTGCATTCGTCACAATCTAAAATATTTATTGTTATTGTGGGAGCACTAGGAAATTGTGGGCATGCCACATTCTCATCGCTACTGGAAGTGGAAGACAAACTGAAACTTATAAAATATCCTGAGAAGAAAACAAAGAATGCAAATAAATATCTTTGAAAATTAAACCCGGTAGACATTTTTTATTGGAATTAATTATATAATGAATGAGGTGAGAATGTTTTTTGGTCTGAAATAGGTTGATCAGGTTTGCACTTCAGATGTGCATACAAAATAACACGAGCCGTAAGTCGTACTATTATCGATTACTTCTGTAAGGGAATTACTCAGTGATAGTGGCATAAAGGTTACGTATAGGCACTCAAAAATGTTGCTTGCAAAAATGATTGCATTTTGTTTTTGCTTTATTTATGGTCGTACTTAAGTTTACTTTATTCTGTCTCACTCTCTCACTAGTATATTATTCATAATAATCATGTCTTATTTCTAACATTGAGAGGTATTAATGAAATAATAATACTTATGCAGTACAATGCGAAGATGTTGCGCACAGGAAATTGAACTGATAATTTTAATCTGAGAGATTGCATAATATCTGGCATAATATTTTAACATTTTCCTTGGATTGAGTGCATGGCATATGGAAATTGATCACTGTTTCCTGCAGCTTTCTTACAGTCTTTTCGATTGCCTCCAGCCCAACACTCAAACAGTGGAAACCTTGAAGCGCTTTGAATTAATCAAAAGATAATGAGGGTAGTATGGTATTTATAAATAATAATAATATATGTATGCAATTAATTATAAAATAGTAATTATGAGTTCTTAGTGGATAATAATAATAATTTTCTATAGATATTTTGTATAATTTTTTGATGTTACCACTTAAACTTTAGCCTGTACAATCACTGACGGTGTTGTAAATGTAATTCCACAGTTTGATTAAAAATATCCTGATACACTACTACATATTTTAGCACTTTTCAGAGAGAATAATATCAACTCACTCATTTGGGTCCCACCCATTTTGAAGGTATAAATGCCTCCGAAAAATGTGATCAAAAAGTAGGCTAAAATCAGCAGCTCACTAAATTCGAGCGTAGCCCAAAAAAATTGATTTTTTTGTCATTATGGAGCCAAATTTCAATTTTTTTTGAAAGTTTCAATAATATCCCAAAAATTGGGGGGATGCTTGGGCATTCCGTGGCCCCCCCTCTAGATACGCCATTGTGCCCAAGTACAAGTAGAATCATTCTTTTTGTAATTGGATGTTTTGTGAAAATAGGTAAATATGTACAGGTAGGTAAGTAGAAGTAGGTGTACGGTGTACTCACAAAATTATTAAATTAATTATTTTTAATCCCTCAAATGCTTGATATTTTTGGTTTTAAAAATCAGTATATAAATTAACTTGAACTTCTGCAAGGGAGACAAGGGAGTATAAGTATAAAGTAAAAATTAGGTATAATATTATTGCATGAAGTCACCAAGAAGGGCGTATTTAAATTGGGATAAGAGGGGAACGTGTCTTCCATAGATAAAAAAGGTTATTTTTTGGTCGAAGGTTGTTGTCTTATGTGTCCTCTCCAGATCGCTGGTGTCCTTCAGAATTCAAGTATAGATGCGTCCTTGGTTGGTAGCCACCATATGCATTATACGTCATGGAATGCAGGTAGGAGATAATAAGAAATTACAAATAAAAAATGCATTAATAAAAAAGGTTTGGCACATCAAGATTCAAGATTCAGTTGTCAAATTGTCATTCAATGGAATGTAGGTAAAGCCACCAGATGAAGTGTTCTGAAATTAAATGATCAAAATTACTAAGTAATTATAATTAAAGCTTTCAAGATTTGCTATAATAATATCCTCAATAAATATTTAAAAATAAATGATTTCTCACGTTAAACTGTTGTTGTCTTCTTAAAAACAAGATGAGCAATCCCAAGATGCAAATAATAAGTAAAAAGTTTATAATTTGCAGAGAAAAAACACTCTTTTCTGTTTTCATCACGTGAATAATTCTATCCGCTGAGTAAAAAACGTATTATGTCATAATGTTACTACATTTTAATTAGTCATTTGTGACAATGTATGTACCGTACCTTCAGAATTCGAAATGTAATGAGTTTCAAATGTAATGGAGATAGTTTTTTCCGGATCGGTATCATTTGCGGAAGAACACACGTACACAGCGGACAAATCCAGATCAGATGTTTGAAAAATAAAGCCTTTTTTAGGGTCATACCTTTCATAATCCCCTTCGTTCAGCTTTATAAGAGGTTTCTGTGAACAAAATTTACAGACTAAATTTTACAGAAAAAGCTAAAAACTGAGAAAAATATTGTAGACTTACACTTGGACCTTCGTGGTGGTAGATGTTAGCCACATACGATGGATGCGTTACTTTACATGGAATAGTTGTCAGTTTTTCATCCTTTGTTACGACAATTACAAGATGTTGCCCGGCATAAACAAGATGGGATACTATCAAAATAAATTTTTGTTACAATAATATCGAAAGTATGCAATTATTAGAACAAATCAAATCAAACCTTGGAGACTCGTGGAGTACACATACACAGAAGATTGTACAGAATGGTCCTGGCGTTTGCGGCAGCTATATTGTCCGGTGGAGCTACGCTCTTTGTGGTTCACTGTTATGTAACTTGCATAACAAGTAGTAGTGCTGTTTTTGTCGGTCCCAATTACAATCTTATTGGAATCTGCATTATTTTGATATTTGCTATCTGGAAATACTTGCTCAAAAGGTCCAAAAGGAGCAGATTCGAACTGTAAATAAATTAATCAATTTGTTCTAAGAAAATGGGTGTGTGAAAATAGAAAACTACATGTGTATTAAAAATTTTCTCTCAATATCTCAAAGAATCCCCAGGAAGTTAAATAAAAATCAATATAGATATGTGTAATGTACGTTCTTCGAAACGAATCATAAATGATTTTTAACTCACCGGTTGATCCTCAAAAAACCACTGAATTGGATATTCCGCAGTGCAATAAAATTGCAAATTAAATGCTGTTGCCTCCAAAAGTATATCGGTATTCGACACTTCATGTTCCTGAAACATTTCGAATTCTTCCCTTTCAGACTCAGACAACCATAATAGTTCGTCAGGAATTCTCTTCATTATAATTCTGGGAGCATTGTTGGACGAATTGCAACTGATGAAAGCAGAAACTCATTAAATTTTCTTTTCCGTATCATCCCCTCCAATTTTAAATAGAAATTATAATATTTCCACATTGAATTTTGAAAAAATAAATAACCCTAAAATTAAATGAAAATATTTACCCATCATGACTGGCATCATACAATTTGTAAGGCAACACTGAAAAAAAAGATGTAATAAATTCCTTTTCTTTTCTTGATTTTTGCTTACTTACTCAAGCTTATTTACATTTTCAAATGCAAACCTTTTATTGATAGATCTTGAAGAGTAGAATTTGTAGTCTCCCATTCCGTTGATTCCCACAGTGAAGCGGAACATGAGACAGAATGAAGGTCATCATGATCATTAATGTGAGGGAATTGGATTGTACTTCCATAGGCCCAATCCAAATTAAACGTTGTTAGATTGATATCTAGAAACCGATCAAGTAATTCCAAATCATATATTTTATAACACCAAGGACGTACCGAGGGGGGGGGGGC
>JABASD010005912.1:0-11317 GCA_019776165.1 Pogonognathellus flavescens
TCAATTAATTTGAGATAGCCCAAGAAAATCCATATCCTGTGTCTGAACAGTTTATTTTCATCCGTGTATTTGTCGGAACACTAAATATTTGAATTATGTTATACGTGTTTGAGTAGTAGGATAATTTTGCAAAATTCTTAATAACTTCTAAATTTTAGACAGGTGAAAGTCGACAAATAAAAGCACAATACTTCATATTTCTCTCAAACTATGCAGAAAATCGAAAAAATTATAGATACCAATGAATAACCCCAGTCCATTACTTACTAAGTAGAACATACCATGTACAAATTTTATGTGAAAAGATGTACAGATAATGGCCAAATCGTCTGAATAAAGATTATTATTTTTATTTAGAGCACCACTTCAATCGTATCACTTCTAACGTGCCGCTTCCAATTTTTTAAACGAAATATTACAAAAATTGAAAAATATGCGAAAATCGAGAAAAAATTTAAAAACAAAACAGCAAGCATTGAAAATTTGAAAAAATAGATCCCTCCATAAGTAACATGCTTCGGATTTACTTTTTGTTTTCGGCTGTATTTAATGTTTTTTTTCTTCTTTTTCAATTTTTTAATTAGGTAATAAAACATCGAAAGCATTGGAAGCGATGAGATGGTGGATGGAAGTGGTACTCGTTTTGGTGCGTTAGAAGTAAAATGATGACAGTCATGCGCTGGGCTGTGCGAATTGAGGCGTTATAAACAGAATTGTGGTGGCATACAACATTTTTAGTTGGAGTAACAACAGTAGATGGAGACGTTTGAGGGGGGATAACTTTAGGCGGAGACTAGACACATTTTAAATCTGTAAAATCTGTGTTTCTTGATCAAGTTATTTACTTTCGAACAATGTAGCAGCTACTTGGTATCTCTAACATAGTGTAACGTGTAACTAGTATCGTGAAATATGGAGTGGAGATCAGAGAGAGAAATATGGAGTGGGGATAAAATTTGAGCGGCTGCTATGTTTTCCTCGTTTCGGAATCTGAAATATTTGTTCAGTATACGTGAGAACCTCTCAGATTTCGAAAAAATGAAAACATTATAGCCCAAATTTGCGGTTATGCTCAATTTTTACTTCTGATCCCTCACCCCCAATAAATACTATATACCAATAAATAATTCACAATACATACTTTAGTTGCAGAAGTAAACATCTGGCTCGAAAATACAAATTTTACTTTAGTGACTTAGTGATAGTTTAGGTGCGATTGTAAAATCGGCAGCAATTAAAAATTATTCTAATGATTTGGAACTGAGCCTAATGAATTCTCCATCAAAAGTTATCCCTGTACAGTCTTAGGCCCTAAATAGCCTTGACCCTTCAACCGTCTGCACCTACAAGTCCACCTGTAATATACCAACTTTTCAAGCTTGGGGCAAATACTTTTTCTCAAAATACAAAATGAAATTGCTTATTGAGCTTCAAAATGCAAAATACATTTTGAAAAAATTATCCTTCAAAATGCAAAATACACGATACATTTTGAAAAAATTATTCTTCAAAATACCAAATACATTAAAAAAAATTATCCTTCAAAAAGCAAAATACACGATGCATTATGAAAAAATTATTCTTCAAAATACAAAATAAATTTTGAAAATAAAATCCTCAAAATACCAAGTATTTTAAATACGTTTCAAAATACAAAATACCTGTAACGATTTATGAATATCAATAAATAGCCACATTTGATTGAAATTGGCTACACTGTTCATATTCATAACATCAATATAAACAGTTGCTTTATCAAATGGTGTATCACGTGCAGGAAATAAGGAGGTTTAAAGTTGAAAAATGGGGTTTAGCTTCGGACAGTAAACAAGTATTTTAAATACAAAATACTCTGCGAAGCTCAAAATATTTTATAGTTCAAAATGCTTTCACTTTAACAGGTCTCAAAATACAAAATACATTCGGACACACAAATTTTTTAAAATACAAAATTCAAAATACTTTAAAAAAATAAAGCATTTTCACGATGTTTTGACCGTTTTCACAAAATATTTGCCCCATGCTTGCAACTTTTCCCACCTGCTCATATTATTTTTGTTGTGCCACAACAAGTCTGGTTAGTAGTTGTGCGATGGAAAAAGTGCGCTGAGTTGCCCGTATCGGTTCCAGGTTTGCTGAGTTTTCCTTTTTCTGGTGAGTGGCGCCGAGTTGTCGGACGTGGTGTCCAGCAGTTAATTTACAAATAGCTAACAATTGGAGTTTAATGTTAATTTTAATTTTAATCTTAATTATTAAGTAAAGTTTTCCAACCTCAACTTTTTTACAGATATGCTACAAAGTTAACTCTAGATGAAATCTATAATGGTCCTACAACAGAAAATCGTGAAATATTTCAGCAACTCTCGATTTACGAACGAGACTATAGTTTTGTGAAACATGTTGATCTCCCATACTGCGTTCAACAGAAGTCTTATCAACATATTGTGACTATGATTAAGTACGAAGAAACTACGATTTTAAAACTGTTTAGCAAAGATACAGTCACATTCCATGTAGGACAAATTAACCGTTTTCTAGTAGAGGGAATTTGGGCAAATCTAAATTTGGAACTGATGTTTTTAACTTCAGATGATGATGAGCGTTTCTCTATTCAGGTAATTATATTTTTGTGATTACTTTTCCGTACTTCATTGCTATCCCATAACATAAATTATCTGTATATATAGTACATTCTACAATTTAAGTTTTATAACAGCATGATCGAAAACTGCTGAGGAATATTTGTACACAATGTGCAAATTCACCATTGGGATATCCTGTCTATGATTCCACATTTCGTGTTACTAATAACAGCGTTGACATGATTTAGTAAGTACGGCGGGTAAAAATTTTAAACTGTAGAAAGACGATATCATTTCCACTTCAATTGTAATAATTTGTAAAAAATAAATGAGACTGATGTTTAAACTACAAAGTTGGCAGTGAGAGTTGTTTAATTAAATACCGCATGTAAAATTAAACTGGAAACACTGTTAATACATATGGTATGTTAGATTATAACTCGGCCATAGGGATTTACACGTTGACTATCAAAACCAGAAGAATTTATTTATCTGTATAAGTAAACATAGCAACTAATGAAATGCAATGGGATTGCAACTGGGTTTTAAACGGTATTTAAAGGTGTTCGAAGCGACTTCCATTTTGAGTAATGCACAAGTCAATATTGTTAGAGATTTCACTTCGAACTTTTGCAAGCTGTTGGGGCGTAATTGCTTGGCAAGAAGCGACAATGCGTTTTCTCAGACAAACTGGCTCTGTTAAGAATTTCCACAGAGGCAGGCCCGTAGAGTCTATGGTTGCAGGTGGTGGCTACCACCAGGGTCCCGTAGGTTGGGGGCCACAAATTATAACAGTCACAGAAATTTTTCATCTTTCATTAAATTTTTTAATAAAAATATTGTGGACTGTTATAATTGTGGTCTGTACAACAATTTAGGAATACACGAAAAGACAATAAAATACAAAGCGTCCAGAAAGTAATCCTGGTATATTTTATTCATCACATACTTATAATATGCTGAAGTGCATCATTTTTTGAGTAAAGAATGTAAAATATTTTTAAATCAAATACCATTTACTTTAGTAAACGATACTAAAAATGGGTAGAAAACGATTTGAAAGTCGGTACGGAGGCAAACAGTCACTTAGAAACAATGTTGTGCTACAAGTGAAAAGTTTTTATTCGGAGTTAATGTTAAAAAGGACGTTTTAAAATAGGGAAAACATATTAGAAGGATTGCAGATGCATTTTATCATATCAAATAATACCGTCAGACTCAGAACAGGTTTACTTTGGTGAATAAAAAAAGCAAAGGACATTAGCGAAAGAATAAGAATCGATTACAAACAAGTCAGGGTTTAATGGTGTTCGGAGTACTAGAGGAAGGAAATATAAACGATTCGAGAAATTATGAGATTAAACGCCTTTATCCAACATTTAAGGGTTTGAGGTTAATTTTTTCAACGCATTGGTTGACCGTATCATAATTATAAGTGATTTGAACATTAGATTTTTTAATAACAACTTTCTGAAACATTTATCGAATTTTTATTTGGTGAAGGGCTGGTGAAATTTAGCTCGGAAGAAAAAGAAACAAAAGTGAAAGCATACGCAAAAATATCCAAAAGATTTTAACGAGCAATATATTTTAAGTGAAATAATCTATAAACTAAAACTAAAAATTTAATTTAATTTTTAATTTTAATTCCTTTCACACCGAAAGAAGAAACAGCATTATAAATTATGCTTACATTACCGGTAAATGTTGCATCAAATTAGAGATCATTTTCTAAATTGACATTGATTTAAAAATATTTTAGATGAAGTATGGGTCAGGATCGTTTAAGTAACTTAGCAATTTATTCGATGGAGCTGCATATTTTTGATAGTATAGAATACGGATTTAATATGCAATAATTTACTAACGCGAAAGTCAGTATAGCCAACTTTGAAATGTAATAACGTTAATCATAAATAAAACGTAGCTAAGCTAAGGTTTGCAGAAAAATGTAGTGTTTACTCAAATATTACAAATTAATGATATCGTTAATCGTTAATTTCTGGTTAATTAGTAAAAATGTTAACTAAGTTATTTCATTGTGTTTAAAATCGACAAATTCACTGAACAGTTTTGTAATAAAATTGTATACTTTTACTCGCTTAGGATGAAAATTTGGAAAAAATTGAAATCCTTAATATATCAGAGGGCCTCTATAATTTTTTTCATTCATTTTTCACCAGGGCCTCCAAATGTACGCTACGGCACTGACAGAGGGGAGAGACCCCCTCTGTGTAAATTCGATTGGTTGAGATCGAAATTGAGAGATTGGTTACGAGAAAGGTTAAAAAAATCCTGAATTTACTCAATTTTAATTTTTGGATTAGGGCACTTACTGTGGAGCGGCTTAACGGTCTTCTACGGCAGGGATTTTCGGTATTAAACTTTTCGCTAATAGCCCTTGAAGACAATTGACCAGACATTTTGATAATTTTCACTTTTTCACTAAGAGTAAGGTATTCCATGACTTAGACAACGGTGGCTTCCATGAAATTCTTCTTCAGATTGATGTTTATCTTCGAAGATCACAAAATTTGTCACAACGATTGTAATGGTGTTATCATTCATTATTTTCATGTTGCAAGGATTACATTTTTTCATAAGCAAGTGTTGTTTGCTTGGTTACTACACTAGACACTACACTACACTTGATCACTAGACACATTTTCTTTTGGTTTTGACAGTCAACGTGTAAATCCCTATGGCCGGGTTATAATCTAACATACTCTACATAGAAAGGTATACCAACACTACTTAATAAATTAGAGGCAACAGTATCGTAGGGAACAAAGGTAGAATTTTGCATGTTTCAGTTCCAAATTCCCTATTATTGTGTTCCTAAAGAAGAGCGACAGGACAACTTGGTTGCAAAGGAAGCCTGAAATCAATGCTTAATTTTTGAATTGGGAGAAAAGCTATCACTCTGGTTAGAGTATACCCAGAAGATTGGGGTTGGTACCAAAAAATTGATCATTTCCTGGAGACCTGAACGGAACCCCCTCTATCCGTATGGGCTTACCGATACATTTCTGATGATTATTTTCAATGCATTCATGATGAATATTATGCGTAATGTCGACATAATATTCGTTATAGAAGTCTCATGGGTAAGCCCGCATGCCCGCCCGCATGGGTAAAAAAGTGCTCAGAATCTGAATTTAATATTCCTAAACGAATTTATCATACATTTAGTAAAACCCTGTCTGTACCGATGACAAAAATAATTGGTTTAATTTTCACTTATTGTGTAATACCTAATTGCTGTAAAGAGGCTGATATTTTTCCACTGTATAAAGGGAAGGGTAAAAAAATGTCATCGAGCTCGTACCGAGCAATTTTTAACTTGCCATTCTTTACAAAGGTATTAGAGAAGTTAATATATAATAGACTGGTAACAATGGTAGCAGAAAATCTTAGTAACTTTCAGCATGCGTTTAGGAAAAATCGCTCATGTGAGACAGCTACGATTCAATTTTCGCAGGACATTTATAACGCCATTGACAAACCCAATGGCAAAGTAGTAGCTGTCTTCTGCAATTTTTCTAAAGCTTTCGATGCCGTTTCACATGACATCTTAATACTAAAATTAATTGACAATTTTAATTTAGAACCCTACATGTTGCTGCTGTTAAAGTATTTTAATGATAGAAGATTCAGAATCAAAAATGGTAAATATCTATCCAAATACTATTATATAAAAGCAGGAGTTCCACCGGGTTCATGTTTAGGACCGCTTCTATTTTCATTATTTATTAATGATATTGGCGAATCCTTAGATGTTAATTATTTGTTATATGCAGATGATTTGGTATTGTATATTGACTGTGTTAATGTTGAAGAAGGAATAGAAAAAATTAATAACAACCTGTCTTCGTTGGCTAACTGGTGTAATAGAAATAAGTTGTCTATAAATCATAGCAAAACGAAAGCAATGATTTTCCATAAACCAAAAGATTGTAAATCCAAAGCTAAACCTAATTCTAAACTTGTAATTAACAACTTTGAAATTGATATTGTTGATCAATTTAAATACTTAGGTGTTATATTTGATAGTACATTATCTTTTGATAGCCATTATAAGCATGTTAGTGAGAAAACAAACCGAGCGTTAGGCAAAATGTACACAATAAAAAGAAAGCTAACTGGTAATGTGGTTAAACTATTTTTATCCGCTTATGTTAACTCAATAGCTGACTATGGTATATTATTATGGGCAAACCAATGTGAAAGTAAGATAGTCTCACTACAGTCTAAAGTAAATAGATTTATAGTTGCTTTTTTCTTAAAGTAAGATAGCTTCACTACAGGCTAAAGTAAATAGGTTTATAGTGACTTTCTTCTTTCCCTTACATCTTAAAAAATTTAACAAACAACAGAAAAAGAAAAGGAATCTAATGCCTATTCTGTCAAAAATGGATGTGAATCCACTTTTAAGATCGTTAAATCTATTTACAATAGCAGAAAGACAATCATTAGCTATGGTCAAACTTGTTATGAAATCAATATATATTTCTGAAATAGGTTTTCAGAATTGGTTTATATTTACGAACAGATCATTAACTAAGCCATTTCCACAACTCAGCTATCCAAAAAATAATACCCAGTCGAAACACATTCTCGACTCGGTATTGTGGATGTGTATAAGTTTTTGGAATAAAATGCCAAGAAACTGGGTTTATAAAGATTTGATAAATACTAATGATGGTATTCTGAATAATGTCAAGGATTTGCTTATATCGAACCGGAAACCGATGTATATTTAGCATACAATATATGTTAAGAATGTAGAATAGTGTTCTTTGTAGTAATTAGTGTCACCTCATGGAAACCAGAATTATTGTATTTTGATTTATGATGGCTAGACAATAAAGATGAAATTGAAATTGAAAATGAAACGTAAAGATACGAAGCACCTGGGTAGTAGCATGTAACGTGTAGAATATGTTTTCCATACATATCCGTGCTCTGCTCATTAGAAATGAATCTTAACTACAAATATCTTCATTATGCTCTTTTTTTTCTATAACTTACCAAAGTTTCAACACTACGAAGAAGGCGTCTTGTGTAGTCCTGAGCGCCCATGAGACTTCCACATGGGCGCCCCGCGGCAGAGGGGTCCAGAATCAAATTTTTGCACACATTCAGTATTGTGTTATTTAGGTGGTGCGCTGAGAAATGGTGTCCTGGAAGTGGTGCGCTGGGATGTGAGTTTGCACACGCCTGCTTAAGTGCTGATTAAATTAAATTAATGAACTGTTGCGCGAGTCATGTAACTGATAATAAACAGACAGCATAATTTTACAGTCGACAGACAAAACAGCTAAAAACTGGGAAGTTCACTTTGATATAAAATTAAAAATATTAGACGCATACATTTACTACCTTTGATGATTACAGACTGCAAGCTCATTTTTTATTCAAGTATGGTATTCTACAACCCAAAGCTGTTGCATGCAAGCAGAATTGGAGAAAATGTCATAGTTTCTGTTTCACGCGTTAGCTATGCTGCATGCTGTATTTTATACTATGTACGTAGAAGCTATAAGATGAAACTGTCATAAAATGTACCTTGATACCCAGCACTTACAATCAAATAACAAAATGCTATTTTTAAATATGTTGGTGTAGCTCAGCTAACAATCACTACGGCGCAAGGGGAAGGGCGTATCTAAATTAGGGCACCATGAGAAAGAGCTCTCACCTTCCCCCATGCAGATTCCAAAAAGGTGTTATTCAATTAAATCATTTTTGTGCCCACAGAACGCTGATCCTGCTAAAGGTTTGAATGCGAAATACGCCAATTCTTCGGCGACTATGTCTGCGTTACGTTATTAAAATACGAAGTACAACCTTTTGAATTAAACTACTTATTCTGTCCAATTATTATTTGATTATACTGCACGAATCGATTATTTCGAATTTCTGCGGAAGTTTTGTCTTTACTATATTTATAAAAGTAGTTTTGTGCCTTTTGTTTGTTATTTTCCAGTTTCCAGTACTAAATTATGTTTGCATTTTACGGCAGTATGCATTTAATATAAATGACTACGTAGACTGCCGCGCACAAAACCGATAATCAATAATTCAGAAAACTCCAGTAGTTTTGTAAAAAGATTATCTTCTAATATTGTATTGTATGTATTGTATTTTTTATTGCTCATATCCTTACAAGAGTGTTATTGCTTCGAAAATCCTAGGATTTTCATAACGGATTAGAGCAGGATATTATTACAAATGATATTTGCAGAAACTAAATACATATGCAATACAATACTAAAATATTTTCTGGTTCACAACTGCTAACTGACGACAAGTAAATATACACGAAAAGTTGCATACGTTTGTATAGTTACAATTCCTTTTAGTCTATGAATTGTTAGAAAATCGCAACTATTTATTTACTTGATGACTTCGCATTGTAAGCGGATACTTATTAGTAATATCAATACAATTTCAGACTAAGCCTTCTGTCGCAGACATTTTAAGTTGTATGCATTTGAACTTATTATGTGAACAACAGTCTCCATAGAACAGTCTGGAAATTTAAACATCATGAGAAAAATGTCAGTGAATACAGAAGCGTATTTTTTCCGCTTAATTTTTAAAGAATTTGCACTCCTTACAAACTTTTGCAATTTTGTTGGATCTATGCCATTCACTGTCGATTCAAACGATGAGCTCAAAGTCAAATACAGCACATCTAAAATATATTCATTTAAACATTTCTTGTACATTGCTACATGGAATTCCTGTGGAATTTTCACAGCTTGTCAATTCACCCAGAGAATATTGGACAAGAATTATCTTTCATTTTATACTGGCTTAAGCTTCATCGTCTGTGTGTTCATATGCTATGGGACATTTGCACAAGTGCTTCTTCAGCGAGAATCTAAGCAACTTGGTATTATTTTCAATGATGTCGTCAACTGCTACATGCAATTTCAGAGTAAGAAACCCCATCAAAACATTTGTGAAACACTTTATCATAATTTAAATGCTGTGGATTTTTCAAAGCTATTCTCATTTTTCACGAAATAATTCATGAATCCATTTTGAAATTTTATTTTAATTTTGCAATTTTAGAATGATATACATATTTTAACGCACAAGTGTAGTCAATAAGGGCGTATCTAGGATTTGAAAATAGAATAGGGGGCAATCTGCCTGAGGACTGTATTTGGCCTTTGGCCGAAAAATAAACTCTTTTCGGAATCTGGGTATGCCACTCGTTTCCCCCTTCCTAAATACGACTTTGAGAGTCACATTTTACTTTTTCCTGTTTCCTAATGATAATATTTATCACGAATATTAAGACCATGGTTTGAGATCTTAAAGGGGAATAATATTTCGAATAAGAATAGGGTTATGAAATTCTAAAAGTGTGAAATATTATTGCACACAGGTACACACTGCAAAGGAGTCTATTTGAAATCCGATTCGAGTATGAAAGTTGTTCTTACGGCTTTCAAGTTGATGAATGTCTTTGCCCTGATGATTCCAATCTCCAATACAGCCTTCTATTTCACGTTGTACGCTGCACCAATATTCCCTTACGCTCAACTGCCCAAATCCTTTCAAAATACCCCTGTGCTAATGATTACCGGAGTTCTCTTTTTGTGGGCAAACTGGTGTCTATTGTCGGCTGCAATGTTTACTTTTCAATCCGGTCTAGTGGCTACATTGCTGCATAAATCTTTAGGAAAAGAACTCACGTAAGCGCATAAAAATTACTTTAAAAAATTAATTTAAAAGTACCTAATTGGTAATTTTTTTTAAATCTAAAAATATTTTAAATATTACATTTTACTCCTTTTACCAAGGGTGCATAAAAATTGATCGAGTCAAAATTAAAACCTACTTCATGGAAAGAATGTAACTACTAGTTAGACTAGTTACATTCTATTTTCATGTAAAGTGTGTTACATATTATTCTGAAAGAGAGTTGCAAGTTCTAAAAATGAAGTATTAGACAATTATATACGATGAGAATGAAAAAAAAGTACGATGACGACTTTCTTGTAGAGCTTGAAACACATTCAGAATATGTAACACTTTACATGAAAATTGAACATAACTACCATACCGTACGTTTGAATCGGTGTTTATTCGGTTCTTTAGGTTAGGACGTTTGGATTACAGGTCCGAAGATGTTGTGAGGCATCCACAGCTACTTGTGAAGTACCACCGACTTTTCTTCCTCCAGTCTCGTTTAGTGGCAGATCGAATTAGCCCATATTTGGGTCCATTTGGCTATTTAGTCAGCAGAATTATTCTCTTTAGTAATTTTGTTGTTATAAAGTACCATGCCTCAACTTCCCCCGTCAATTTATTCACATGTTCGGCCCTTGCTGTAACGATTGCATTGTTTTGGCTGGAGACAATTGCAATTATGTGCCAAGACGCAGATACCATAAATGACATATCAAGCAGTCTCAGAAAATTTACATCCAAACAAATGCAAGATGTGAAATTCATGACGAAGTATTGGCGATCCTGCAGTCGGATTGTTTATATCAGAGGGGAACACGGAGCAATGATGAAATTCGTTTTCAATGTTAGTCGGGGCACTATGAAAATTAGCACCCTATAATTATTCATTCATAAGTCCTAGCAAAGCACACAAGGGCGTATCTACGTATTGGCTCGTCGAGCTTGAGCCCCCTCCCCCAGATTCCGGAATAATTGGGTTGTCAGACAAAATTTGCTGCCTTCCTGGTCGTTTTTTGGGCTATCAG
>JABASD010005913.1:0-11316 GCA_019776165.1 Pogonognathellus flavescens
TGAGACATGCGCTGTACGATTCTCTACGCACCTTTCATTCAGAGTAGTACTAAATTTATTTATTATAGTATAGATGAGCACATGAACACTTACTTATAAAGTTTTTCAATCACACAAATGGTATGAACCTTACTACCTTACTTACAATGCACACCTATTTCTTACACCGTTACGCCCATATTCTGTCAATGTATGCACAAGCACATGTACTTGAGATGAAAAGTTTCACCATAAAAGTCACATTATCAGTTGTATGCACAGTGATAATGCTGGCATACATTCGAAATTCTACTATCTATACTAACATTACATAATACATCATTTATTTGCTATTTGTTCAACAGGTAATTCTCGTTTATTGTTCATGTAATAGCCAAGGAATTGTATTTTGTCATTATTCAAGTGACAAATGGCAGGAAATGTATAAGGGTCTATTTTGCGAACATAGTATTCGATATTCGTAGTTCTTAATTGGAAAAAATATGAGACACATCTTAACTAATTGTAAGTGTAATTAATATTAACGTTGTAAGTTATTAATAGCGAAAGCGAATTTGTTCATTGTAGTAAAGTTTTTATTGGAAGTCCGAAGAAGGTAGAATTTTATTTCAGTGAAATGTATTTATTGCGTGTTGTGAGTTACACATTTACCTGTGCGTGCTGCTTAATGGAGAAAGGTACGTTTATTCTAATTATACAGGTCTTGAGTGATACAATACAGGTAGCCATGTGCTACCACCTTTAGCTTTGCATTGCAGATTGCAATTGTGCACTTAACTTTGCTATTTGACGGTTTTTCGTGTGCACATGTTGTATATAACAGGCAAGATAATATTATTGATGGTGTCTGCAAATTTCAGAAGTACGAGTATAAAATCGTGTTTACACGAAAGGAGGCTCTTCCTGAGTACAATAAATAAACAAGATTCAAGCACATATTATTCCAACTAACAATTGAAATTCAATTTTATTTGCTTTTGACTAGGTTTAGGAGTGTGACACTTCAATTTCATACGTATACAATTTCGGATTACAGAATAAAAATATTCAATACTACTACATACACTTACTTTACTGAATAACACGAAGTCGAACGGACTAACAGGATGATACATCGCAGACGCAGGTATGTAAAAATATTTATATCAATTAAAGTAATTTTTATATCTGTATGTATTCGACCAAATATTGTTTTAAATCGGTATCAATTTTTAATATTGTAATAGTGTAGTCAAAGAATGCAACATGTCGAAGAGTTTCTCACGCTGGAAAATATTGAGACCAAGAACGAAGGTGATGATATTGATATCTGCGTCGATATTATTTATCTACACTGCGATATCCTGTGTACAAAGTCTACAAAGGAGACCTGTGACGATTAAAGAATTTTCTTCTCCAGGAACTCCGAAAAAATCTCCACCGGTTGTACTTCAATTAATGGGAGGCTTGGGAAATCAATTATTTCAATACGCAGCTGCATATTCAATAGCAAAAAAGCGAAACTCGGACCTATACCTTTGTTTGAATGCTTGGGACTTCAATTTTAAAACATTTATAAAATCCTACTATTCTTCCACGCAAAGAAAATACTCTTTGGATCAGTTTTCTATTCCCCAAGACAAAATCATTTATTATTATCCTATGTCAAGTGCTGATATCGATGAATATAGCACACAGTGCCGTTTGGATTACAGTTTGGATGGCAGAAAAATTGAAAACGTGGAGTTAAGGGAAGTAAATATTATGTCGGGTGATGTTCTACCGATGGACAAAGTTCTTCTGCTGAAAGATTGGTTTGAATCGGAGATATTTTTTGCAGATGTCAAACAAGACGTCGTAAATATATTTAGACCAATTTTCGACACTCGTGCAATTTCTACCATACTTGGAAAAGTACGTTCGTCAACAAATAGTGTTTCGGTTCATATTAGAAGAGGAGATATGGGTAGAAAGGAAGATTTTCGGCTCATTTCAATCAGCTATCAAAGAGAAGCTATGCAACTTATTCAACAGAAATTAAGCACAGAAAATGTTACTTTTTTCGTTTTTACTGACGATGTGTCATACGTCAAGAAACATTTGAATGTGTCAGGGGACAAAAATAGTGAAATAATTTTTGCTTCTGATTTCACACATGAAAATACTCTGTATGACTTTTTCCTCATGCTGAATTGTAAGCACAACATTATTCCAAACAGTAGTTTCAGTTGGTGGGCTGCTTATTTGAATAAAAATTCAAATAAGATTGTTATAGCTCCAAAGCCAAAATATGCTTCCGAATGGATTGAAGAAAACTACAACAAAACTAGTCATAAGAGAAAGCTCATCGGAGAATTCGCGTACCCACAAAGTTGGCTGACAATGGAACCCACTTTTGAGAAGTATTCTGAAAAAATATAGTCTGAAAAAGAGGTGCAATCAATCACTATTAATGTTTTGTATTACTATTTATTTAAGGTTAATACGTTTTTATTGAACTCACATTCATTGTGATTGTGAAATTGTGATATGATCATTATGATAATAATTTCATTATTTTCTGTTAGATAAAACACTGAACACTGAAGGATTTTAAGCATACACTTCTGCATGAAGTCTCCCTTTCTAAGGCTCCAAATAAAAATTGAACTTCACTGAAAGATTCTTCCACATAAGTACAAGGTATGTATTGTTTTTATCTGTATGAAAATTAATTCCTAGAATATAATGTACATACATGTAACAGGCAATAAATCGAAGATAAATATGGCTCTTTTACTTTCAGATGGCAGATCCGATATAGTAATCAAAAATCCGAAGATCTTCGGATAATCTGAATGATTATTTTTATGTCGATTGGGAAAGAGCAGTCTTATTGTCTTATATTGATTGATTTAACATTAAAGCGATGAAACGAAATAAACTGAGTTAGTACTAAATGGCCATTTCAGTTTCTTCAGATTTTTCTGCTTTCAAGATTTAAAGCTATATTTTTTTCGTTTCTTGATTTCAGTTTAATTTGGAGGATTCCAGGTATTCGCTTTTACATCTGCCATAGAGTATTATTAAATCATCGCCAAGTTGATATTAAATCTTCTATTTGTTCACAATTTGTAATTTCAGGAAACGTCAATACCTATACATTGTTAGCGTTTAGCGTAGTGTAAGCGTATACAACACATGTTCCGTTGCAAGTGCACTACTCATATACATTGTAAGTCTCGCTGTAACAAAATTGACGATGTCGCCATGAAATCTTCATTTACTTTTCCAATAAAATTGTTTCGAGGGTAAGCACTTGTTAACTGTAATCCACCTAGAGTCTTTTGGCCATTTTTTTGGTGGGTGAAAGTCTGCATAAAATAGAAAGGCGCAGATTCTACAAAACTCATCTGCATTGGCAAAGACAATTCGACCAGACTCTTTCCACTCAAAATATTCGTTATACAATGTATCATTTTGGTCTACAGTCAAAAGAAACTCTGCCAATTCTTTTGGTGATTGAAAATCCTCAATGTGAATGTACGAATGAGGTGGAGCAGCTGCTTTGTAGTCATCTGGATGGGCTCCGTAAACTATTGGGACTGTGTCATACCTATTTTTGGGCCAAAAAATGCATTTTATTTTCTGTCAAATCTATATAGATAACAGATAAACCGAGTAAACCCGCTGTTGAAAAGTTATGAAAATTAATAATATTATATCTGTGGTTAGGCTACTTTTAAATACAAGTTTTGCCTATAGCCGGCATTGTACAAATTTACATGCACCAAACAAAGAAAATAAATAATTGCAGAAGCTTTTAGTACTATAATTATTATAATAATACATAAATATTATAATATTATACTTCTGTTAGGGGAAAAAATAAAAAATTTGTCGTGTCCTCACCAGCAAGGGCGTAAATAGAATTCACAAATGGGAGGGACTCAAGGGGTTTGGGGAGGTCAAAATATAAGCAAATTTGTGGCCTCCCTTTTCCCCAGAATCTGGAGGGGACTCGCCGTTGAGCCCTTACGTAGATACACCCTTGTTCATCAGTAAAGTAAAATATAATAATTTTTTCTCTAATTGTGTATTGTAATAAAGTTGAGATTGCATTTTATGAGATTTTTGTTAGCTAATAAAATAATATAAAATTGTTGGAGCCAAAAATGAGTGAAATACAATTAACAGCATATACCCACCAAAAATAAATATAACTTGACAGTGCGACGCTAGTTACTTACTGTAATGAAATTAATTTGTGGACTAAAGTAGGAAAACAATATTCTTACTGTAAAGCATTCCTGAAGAATTTTTCTGTGATGTAATCTCGACAATTTGCATTTTCGAATGCAAGGTAAAACTTGTAGTTTGATTTGATCATTTCGAAGCAATCATTTTCATTTGCACCAAGCGACTGACATTTTTTTACGAACCCGCATTCTCCATAAATATCCACAGGTATGTATTTCCCCAGTTCTTGTGCATATCCTAATCGATCATTAACAGTAGGACAATGAGACACAATCATCGCAGCCAATTTCGTTTTTCCAGCAGCGTAATTTTTCCTCGTCAAATTTCCTTGTACTTTAATGCCTTCATGAGGTTCCCACAAATAGTAAGGAATCACAATATCTGAACCACGCCAATAAGACGCTAAAATAGGATTATTGATGCTAAAATCCCCTTGGTGTACTGTGTGTGGGGATTCATATATGCTAAAAACGCTTTGTTTCGAAGGGGGAACTTTAGGTTCATAGAATTGATAAATCCAATCTCTTCTGACGAGTACTGCGTCAACTTCGTCATAATTACTATATGCTGGATTATACCATTTATCTTCCACTAATTCACAAAATTCACCCATGTTCGTAATTTTATCGTGACAAATAAGATTTCTATCTGCAGCATTCAGGTCAAATCCCCCATTCGGAAAAGTGGTCACTAAAAGCTTCTTTTTCTGAAAATTATATCATTAAATATAATGCATGCAATAGTAAAACAATTCTTTTGCATAGAATTCAATGCAAGTGTGTACAATTACATACAATAAAATTAGAATGCACTTGCAATTAGAATGTTACCTTTATAATATGTTTCTTGTAATCTGATTTTGTAAGATTTACAATCCACTGTCTCTGAGTGGAAATTCTGTTGTCAGCAAAATCTTCTTCTCGTTCAGGTCTTCCCAAATTGATTCGAAAAATTTCTGGAATGTGGACGTTAGTATTTGCATTTATTTCTTTATCACTGTTGCTACTTATGACGAGGTTCCTCAAATTCTTTATGTTGAAAATACTATTCTTGTCATATATTTTATTTCTTTCTGTACCACTATCAATTTTCGAATAACTCGAAAACAAAATTACAGATAGAGTAACAATTGAAATAATTAATATCATGAAAATTCTCAAAAATCTATTCATATTGAGTAGGTATATACTTTATGCAGCCTTACTTGCGCTATAGAAAGCACTGCCTGATGCTAATTGTACTGAACTGTTGCGTACATAGGTATTACGTATAAATTACAAGAAGAAGAAAAGGAATCGTTTTGCCAAATATTATTAGCTTATGGAGTGTGACAGTTGTGTGTCGAGCTTCCTATTATTATTATAATTAGTGGTTCATGATTTGAATAGAAATGAATACTACAATGCATTGCTTCTGGTGAAATGAAACCATATGTATTGATCCTGGATTTGTTACTAATATTACTTTTAATAGATTCCGAAATACTTTACATTACAATACGAATACAATGTTATACAAGTATATAATACAACTATGAGCAAATAGCGAATCGTTATCTTTTGTGATACAAGAGTGTGAATACATAAAAAGATATGATATCACAACAGTCGATAAGTATGAATTCCTCAGATACGAGTTATAGTTACAATACGATATTACACCTACGGGGTCATTAGTGCATAAAATATCAACGAATGCATAATTGTACCTGCGGTGTGTACCGATACAAGGTATACTTTTGTAAGCGTTAATTGCAGTTTGGGGAGAGCAGTACAGTGGCGTAGCTAGGATTCCAATCTGGAGAGAGCACCAACGTTCTGGGGGGGGGGAGAACAAAGTTGTTACAAAAATGGCTTCTTTTGCGGACTTCGGTCGCAAACAAACCCTTTTTTCGGAATTCGGGAGCAGCACGTGCCCGTAGTGCCTACATGCCACATGTAGATACGCCATTGTTGGGTTAGTGAGTCTTCAGGCTTATTCAGGCAGCCGGATATTCTACTCTTATCACATATTTAGCAATTTTAAACACTTTACGCTGTCTTTAAACCAGTTGTGACACTTTAGCAAGTAAAACCAACACCAAATGTTCTTAAACAATGTCTTACAACCAACCAACCCAAATGTCTTACATGTTTTACATGCATGTGCCATAATGTCAGTGCTCGTGCGTATTAAAGTCAGTACTTACGAAAGGTCTTAAGCTTGAGGAAGTTGAAGTTACAAGTCCAAGCTAGGTTTAACAATTGTGTCCTTACAACGTGCTAAATTTTGTCAACCTAAAAATACTGCATATATTATGTTGACAACTTTTTTAAATACAACTCAACATGAGAAAAATATATTTACTTTGATGTTTGTTTAAATTCGCTTCGTCAATGCAAACTCTTAATCAGTATTTAGAGGTATAGTATGGCGCAAATGCTGATAATTTACAGATAATACAGCTAGGATTAGGATCTTAATGACTTACATGGGTCAGGGGTATTTCTGACCTTTAGTTAAGGAATTGGATTTTATTCATGAATTATCTCATCCGCATCCGCATCCTAAAAAATTTACATTGTTTTATAGTCTTTCAGCATGCCTTAACATTATATCAATCAAACCAAGCACACTGGGTAAGAAATACTGAAGCAGGACTCAGACAATTGATGCATGAGTGTTTTCTCTACAATGTAAAAGTACTGTGTGAGGTAGTAACAGAATTATATTCAAACAATGCGAATTATTTTGCAAGACCCTTCGTAAAGCTGATTCATGGAACTGAACAAAGACTAAAAAACTAGCAACAAAATAACTTTGTTTATGTTAGTTGATAAGTTTTGAGCCACCTTTAGCATTACCCGTGAAGTATTGTATCATATTACAGTACTATACCAAAATCAGTACAATATTTTATATATTGATTTCTTTGATACGTTTTGAATCTAAATAGGCATACTCAAGGTATACTAAACCACGACGCGACTAAACAGCTTATAGAACTTTTTTTGTAGATAGTAATAGTACGAATGCACTATTGTATGTATGTACTATCGTGTTTTGAGGTAGTTATATAGAGTATTAGGTTAAACCATGTTAAACATACACGCTTATATAAACGATAAATGTTGTCCCGCGTTGTACCATAAACGATACAAAGCGAAATGCAGACTGTAACACAACAAGTGTGAAATTAACTAAAGTGAAACAACAGTTTGTTACTTACTTCACTTATTACATGAAAGATTCCAACTTTTTAACCAACAATTTAGCACATGAACAAAAAATTGAATACCTACCTTTGCTTTTTAGCGTGAAAACTAATACGAATTCGTACCAAGACAAACCATAAAAGAAAAATTTTACCGTCTGAAAATTTGAAACACTGCATGTAATACAATCAGTTTACGACTATAATGTATGATAAGAAATGAAACGATGAATACTTTATTAGTGACGCTTTTAATGTTAAAGTATTAAACTTTTCTTTAGTCTCATGACTCATGGAAAATGGTATTACACTTTTGCATAATTCTCCGTCTTATCTCAGGTTTACAAGTAAATTGAACACAGTAAACATCAAATAATAATAAAAAAGAAACGTGTTTCTATGTATTATTATTATATAGGTATCGGGCACATTTCCTTGTGGAACAAATCAATTGATTATTCAACTCAGTCTATGGACATTTTGTAAGTGATTTTAGTTATGTAGTAGTCGGTATCTGTGTTATATGACTAGCATATAGCTCGTTTCCGTCGATATATATCTATCACATTTTCATTATCAAATTTTAAAGACAAAGTTGCATTTTATGGTTAACTAGAGATTTATTATACTCTTAAAAATTTCTCTCAACTATTTATTTTTATTTTTGATATTTATTTCATCACAAGTCTCAACATTTTACACGGTTTATTCTATGGCAATTTGGCAATTAATGCAGCAAATACACTTTAAATGTATACAAGGACCTATCTAATTGTAAGTTTTACCAAGGGGGTGGGGGGGGCTCCAGAAATTTGGGAGGAGCTCGAATATAAAAATTATTTGCCTTTTTCTGAATCTGGGAGAGGGCTCAAGCCAGGTGAGCCCTTACGTAGATACTAGATACGCCCTTAGTTGTAAATAATGCACTACTGCCCACATAATACCACTATCACATACCTATTCACTACTCAAGTAACTCAAGGAAATGGAAGTACACGCTTTATCTAAAGCATGTTAGTGATAATAGAACTTGCCTGTTTACATTTAAGAATTTTCTCTGTTTCTCAGAATTATGAACAAGAAGACATTAAGGAAGCGAGTTATGGACCTATTAAATTATAATATGAGTCATAAAATATTTTCAGCAAATATTATAATTCCTAGGTACTTACTTGGTATATGTAGTTGTGTAGCCTTTTCGTTCCACTCTCTGATCAAACGAACCAGTGGATGTTAACAAATCTTCATTTTTCAATAACCCAAAAAACTTTAAAATTATTGGGTATATAGACAGGTGATTCAAAAGGTGAATTTTGAAGATCCTCATCAACAATGGCAATAATAACTGTCATGTAATGCACCATTGTATTTATAAACCTAAGTTACAATATCGTTTCGTACATTTCTAATCTGAAAAATCGTAATAATAATGCATTTCCATTTAATTATTTATAATAATAAATTAACTTGAAAACCAAACAGGGCTGTTCCACACAGGTTTTCTGCATGGACAGTACAAATAAATGGCATAAAAGAAGATCACTACTCTCATCTCTTCAATATTAATCCGAAATTAACCAAAAAGTATGCTGCAGGTTCCATCACTGCCAAATGGAAAGTTAATGGTGCAGGTAATTTCATACTTACAGTCTTAGTTCATTCTGCTGTTAATTATCTACATTTATAATTCCTTATAGGTTCTGGAAATTTTCCGCCTATGTCTGTAATAACTCCGTTACTGAATATAATTGAAGACTGGGGATACCAACTGCATACTTGCTGTAGCGTGGGCGCAGATCCTTCGGATTACAAAATAGGCAAGTTGTGGACATTGAAAAAGAAAGACTGTTTTCGGATGATGCTTCCACCACAGCAAATGTGAGGTGTATCAATATGTAGGTTAGATTCATTGGATTAAACGTAAGATACAAAAATTTGATGTCTATGGAGAAATTAAACTTATAACACGAATTATGCTCAAAATGCTCATAATGACTTGTGTAAAATATTTAATTGTGTCGTAGCATGCTACCTTAGGATCTTCGCAAAATTACTCTTACGGTTGATTATAGAAAGTCTGTACAACAACTGGTAAAATGCATGTGTATGTAATAATGACATACAGCGTGGGCTGTGATGTACTGTAAATAAATAATGATTTTGCTTTTTACATAAATCAAGTGTTTAGTATTTAATGAGTGCATAAATAATTGTGTACACATTGTTTGCTGGGATAGCAAAATTCTTTTTCGATTCTGATACTAATTCACCACTATGAAATGACAATTTTTTGTAAGATCAGTCAATGTGTAACAACATGCATAGCGCATACATATGTTAGTATACGTGTATAATATCTCTTTTAACACATGCTTAAAGATATATTATAAGTAAAGTACCTATAAAATATGTTTAATTAGGTAAGAATTTGGTCTACTGGATGAAAGAAGGGAAGCTGTACCTTTATTTTTAATACCCACATCGCATATAACTTTCCCCATGGGGAAGATATCGGAACGTTATAGTAATAGTTTCTTTTAAAATACAACTTCCTAAATAATAAATATGTTTCATTATTGTAAGTACACTGTATAGGTATACTACCTCTATATAGTGTGTGTCTGGATACTACAAGTTCGCTACACTCGCAAAATAAAATGGTATATGTATGGATAATTTAATTTGGTAAAAATATTAGAAAAAATAGTCAACACTGTGTATCGATATTTCTTTGTAGTTTTGTTAGATAACATAATAAATTGATGTCTACTGTATACAGCACAACACAATAAACGTTTGTTTAATAATCAAGGAGAAATTTTGAATTTAGGGTTATTCCAGTAGTATTGTTTAGGTGGTAAACAAGGGTTAACATTCATCCATCGAGAATCTTTTGGCCAATTTCTAGTCGGGTGAAAATCAGTGTAAAATAAAAAGGCACATATTCTACAAAATAAATCCAAATCGCCAATTTTTATGTTGCCAGATCCCTTCCAACGAAAATATTCGTTGTACAACGTATCATTTTGATCTAAAATCCAAATATAATTTGCTAATTCTTTCGGGGATTTGAAATCCTCAACGTGAATGTAGGAATTAGCCGGAGCTACTGCTTTATAATCATCAGGATGAGCTCCATAAGCCACCGGAATTATATCATGCCTGCGGTTCAACAAAAAATCAAAGTGAACAAAATGATTTTCATAAGACATAGACAATATATTTATATATGTATATACAAACAAGTATATTTCAAAAATATATCAATAATATTTGCACTTACTGCAGAGCATTGACGAAAAATTTCTCTGTAATGTAATCTCGGCAGTTTGCATTTTCAAAAGCAAGATAAAATTTGTATGTATTTGATATCATTTCAAAACAGTTACTTGGACACCTGTTACCACCGGGTGAGCAACTCCCGTAAACATCTACTGGAATGTATTTTTGCAATTCCTCTACGAAGCCTAATCGATCATTCTCTGTTGGACAGTGAGACACAACTATAGCAGCTAACTTGGTTTTACCCGCAGCGTAATTTTTGCTTGGGGAAGGTTTTTGTTCTTGAACACTTTCAAATGGTTCCCACAAATAATACGGAGCTACAATATCTCCACCACGCCAATAGGACGCTAAAATGGGATTGTTGACACTGAAGTCCCCTTGGGGAACAGTATAAGGCGATTCAAACATAACGAGAACTCTTTTCTTTGAAATAGGCACTCGTGGTTCATAGAATTGATATGCCCAGTCTCGTTTGACAAGTACGGCATCAAATTCATCGTAATTACTGTAACTTGGATTGTACCATTTATCGACCGTAATTTCACAAAACTCACTCATGCTCACTGTTTCATTGTCACAAGCAAAATTTCGAACTTGAGTGTCCAAATTAAATCCTCCAA
>JABASD010005914.1:0-11315 GCA_019776165.1 Pogonognathellus flavescens
AATATACACCGGGATTTGTAATTTGACTTTCCATTCCAGAGCAATGATCGAATAGCACGGGAATTGCATCAAAATTGCACGGTATCTGTAACTCCTCCTTAATCCACAAGAAATAATTAACAAGCACGTTCTTAACTGTATATGAAATAAGTTTGATAAATTAATATTAACATACAAGTTTCGGTTTGAACAGTTAAAAGTAGTAGTATTAAGCACATTTGGAAAATTATTAGAATTAAATGGAACATGTATATGAGCAGGCGCGTAATCAGGATTGTCATTTGGTAAGGTCACAAAAAGTTTGGGGTGAGGGTCACAAAGTGTAAAAAATTGGTGTGTTGTTGCTGTCGCCGACAAATAGCCTATTTTTTGAGCAATTGGGTGGGGGGTCCGGGGAACCCCATAACCCCCTAGATACGCCCTTATATATGAGTCATACCTTATTATTATTATTACTTCAATATGTCAATAATGTCCAATATAAGAAATATTTATTAACTATGTGTAGGTACTTTTATTTGTTATTATGTAGTACATTTACCGGTAACTACTTTCATTATTCTCAACTGCAATAAATGAATAATACTAATACTGTCCGAAACATGCAAACTTATACAATTCAAGCCCTTGCAAATTGATTTTCACAACTCTCAGTTCAAAATCTTTCAAATTGTTTTAGCACGTACCATTTGTTTTAATACAAATTAGGTGTGACATGTACGGTATATGAATATCAGTGTATATATTTCAATGTACAGGATTACACGGGACTGACCTGACATTATCGGTCTCTTTATTTAATGCATTTAATATTACCACACTTCATTACTTTTATATTTATGAATTATATGTAGTTTTCTTAGACAGACTTATTTTTGGTTTTATTTCTAATATATGGTTTTCCACAGACGAATCCTTATATCAAATTGACCATCGTTCGCTTAATTTCTCACAGTCATTGCTTCCAAGAATAACTCATGTCGTCACCTTCCTTTTCGTAATATGAATTTTAGTATAACTGGATAGGTTTATATTACAAACATAA
Organism: Pogonognathellus flavescens; assembly: GCA_019776165.1. NCBI lineage: Eukaryota > Metazoa > Arthropoda > Collembola > Entomobryomorpha > Tomoceridae > Pogonognathellus > Pogonognathellus flavescens. Next base: position 1,046 of record JABASD010005914.1, read on the forward strand.
TTTATTTAGGTACCGACCTAGTTGGTTTATGTATATTTATAACTATAACATGTTATTAAACGGATTAGATTTTTTTCATAGGTTAGCTATGCTTAAGTGTAGTCTCTTCAATGTGTATACGACTACCTACCCAAATACCTTAATACCTACCTTGGCTATGCCTACGGGTAACTCTGAAGGAATTAAAAACAGTTCAATTCCAAAAATAAGTAAAGGGCAATACAAGGCTGCGAGTATGAGCGCGACATTTGATGATTTGAGAGCTACATGTGTGATGTTTTTATCCATTCTGAAAAATGTGACCAAATAGCAACAAACCAGAATTTGTTTAGTTAGTAGTACTTTAAGATTTTATATTCTGCTGCCGGACTAAAGGAACTGTCAATAATTACCCCCACAAAAGGTACAAAATATAAATATAATAATGTATTAAGTCATAATTGTAGTTCATGTTTTAAAAAATGATTACATAAACTCAATCCTTTTAACAAAAATTAATTACGTAAAATATTTGGCATTTGATACTTGTGTTAGTTATTAAACAATAATTGTGAATTTATGTTATGAACAGGCTTTTGTTCGTAGTAAAAGTTTTGGTTTACAACACGTGAAACAAACATTGGTAATTATACAATTATATACCGAATGGAAATGATCAATTGTACCAAAATTATTACTTTGATTTTGCATTTCAAGAGAGTTATTTTCTAATTTATGATTATTGTTACCTGATGTTTTAGTTAAAAGTTAAATGCGATTTACCGTATAATAATATTTTAACGAGTGATTGTTGATTGTTCATCATAGTGTAATATTTTAATGAAACTGATGGTGTAATTTATTGATGTTTTTGTTTTATTTACCACTAAAGCATCCTAGAAACATGAATCCATATTTTCCCTACAACAATTACCCTCCAAGGCTTTCCCATCCGTGGAACGGATGGAAACCAGTCAACAGGGGACATAATTTTAACCAAATTAATCACCGGCACGCTTGGAGACCTACAAATGTTGGTTATGACGGGAGTAGACGGATGGAAGTGGCTGAAAATAGAAGGCAAAACAACATTAATTTATCGCAACGCACGAATCAAAGTAACAAAATCAAATTTCGCATTAATATTAAGCTTTTTTTCTTTAATTCGTATTTTGTAAGGCTACCAAACATTTTACAGAAACTCATTTACTATTTGTTTACTTTTAGATGTAAATACATTCAAAGCAATTAAACAAGAAAGTCAACAGTTGAAGAAGGCACCCCAGGAAAATCCTAATGCAACGATCACACCTGCAGTTGTTATAAAAACCGAAAAAGTCACCAACGATGCAAACTCCGCTAAATCAGGTGCCTGGGGAAACGAGTATGCATTATTAAGAAACGAAAATAAGAAATACCACGAAGAAGTAGACGTGTTGAAAAAACAAATTAATGATTTGAAAAGTGCCAACGAAATTCAGGAAAAACAAATACTGGAAATTAATACACTTTCTACTACTCTGAACACTCTGAAGGAAAAGTCAAGTACATTCAATCAGGAATACAAGTTAGTAGTTGAACAAAATGAAAAGTATAAGGAGAGAGTCGTGTTTCTCGAAAAACAAGTCAGAGACTTCAAAACTATTTCCGAAAAGAAAGAACAAGAAATGCTGGACTTCAAAATACTCTCATCTGTAAAATTGGAGGATTTAAAGTCTGAAGTAAATATTCTTAAAGAAAAAGAACGCACATTTACGAAACAAAACAAATCACTAGCAGAAAAATACGAGGATCAAGTAAATCAATTAAAGACACGTGTTGCTGATTTGAAAACATCCAATGAAACTAAAGAGAAACAAATGTTAGAACTAAATACAGTTTCTGCCAAACGTATAGGGAATTTAAATTCTGACATTAACATTCTAAAGGAAAAAGTTTGTGAGTACAAGAGAAAACACAAATTATTAGCTGAGAAAAATGAAAAGTACGAAAAGGAAATAGTCCAATTGAAAAATTATGTGAATGACCTTAAAATAATTAACGACAGAAAAGAAAAGCAAATACTTCAAGCCAAAGCGTTTTCAACGAATCCAAAATGTGAATTAGATGCCTTGAAAAAGAAATTGGAAACTTCCATTCAACGTTACAAATCAGTAGCGGAGAAAAATAAAGAATACGAAAAGGAAGCCGAAACCTTGAAGAAACAGTTTAATGATCTCAAATCTGTAAACGAAAGTAAAGAAAAAGCAATTCTAGAAATTAAAACACTTCATACCGAACAAATGGAGAGATTACAGTCTGAATTATCTGTCCTCAAGGAGAAGGAATGTAATGTTAACATCGAAACCCAATTGATGGCAGACAATAACAGGAAATTCGAAGAAGAAATAAATCAACTGAAAAAACAGATGAATGATCTGAAAAACAGTTACGAAAATAAATTACTGGAAATGGCAAAACTGTCTGAATCTATTTCAGACGCGTTAAAACTATCTGAAAACAATTTGCAAAAAGCAGAAAACAGACTGAAAGGAAATGAAGATGAGCTAGCTGACACAGTGACAAAATTGAACGAAACAACGCAAAAATATAATGAACTCTTGTTAAAAGGCAATGATCCAACAATGCTCCACCATGAACCACATGACACTGCAATACCACAAGAGGATGAAAAGCAAATCGCGTCCACAAATTTAAATAATCGGATCTTAAATAAAAATGTCGTAGAAAACTCAGAGCCGAGGAGATCAGCAAGAATAAGTACACGCCGTTTGTGTGAAAATGACAGCAAGGACATTGTCAACGAAGTCAATGTCAAGAAAAGAAAATTACAAGATGAACAATTTACTGAAACTGATGCCACACCTTCCTTCAGTGCAAGCACGTTTGCTTTAAGGAAAACATTTTTTCTGTAAGATTCTTTCACTTTTAAATGTACTATTTTTTCTCCGTTTTTCTTACATGTGTTTGAAAAATAATTATTTGGAGAGAGGGAGATCATTATAGGTGAAATGTTGCTTAATTCATGCTTATTGATAAATTAGATCCGCGAGGAACTACCTGGCCTCTCAGATGTTCACACTTGGTAAACCCAGACAACATGGGACATGGGATGAACTGCAACTTAACCAAGCCAAAGATAACGACGAAATAACAATTAAGCAGGAACCGTATTATTAAAATGTTCCGTCCATGATTATTTGGGAGGGACGGTTTGGACTTTCCAATTGAAAATACAAGACTGAGGAAATAGACAAAGGTATATATATTGTAAATTATTAAATCGGCTTTCAGGGAAGCGGATATTCGTGCTTAATTAATTCATTAAATATATAAATAAATTTAAGAAAGAAATAGCTTGTAAAAAATTATAATACAAGCAAATATTTAATTTAAACAGTTAATCCTGTGAATATAATTATACAATATAATAATTACGGTCTCAATTATTCCTAGGCTAAATGGAATATTGAATTTTTGCTAACTTAAAGAATACTCCCATTGTAGCCCAATAAAATTTAATATTGCCTATAGCGTCCATGTAGATGTTGACAATGACAAAGATGTGGGCACATAAACAAAGCGATACATTTAATTATGATATTATGAGCAATGAGCACCACACTCTATAAAAAAATGCTGCACTGCTACTGATTGACTGGCGAGAGAGACGTATACTAAATAATTTTATTACTGGTCTGTTAATCCATTAACTTATGAATGTTGTTAGTAATGTATCATATTAGTTTCCAAAGTTGGTAATAAATTTCACGTTGATAATAACAATGTGTTTTTCTGCGTTTCTATTCTTACACTAAATATTCAACATGCAAAAAAACACTGTATAATGAGCTATTGGATCTGCCAATCCGATTTGTTTATGTAAAGATATGCACATATATAAAAAAGATTGGTAGTGAAAAATAAGAGAACACAATTCATGTGAATGAATATTTGATGAAATTTAATTTGGTGTAACAGCTATGAGTGTCAATTCAATAAGCACAATAAATTATATTCTACTCTGTAAAGAGGATGGAAATTATAGATATAATAATGATACCTGTTCGTTTTCAGAATCATTCCTTGCTTTTAGTTAATGAAAATAATCAATCAAAGATTCATTTTTCTTTGATTAATTGTTTTTTTGTTGAGTTCAAAATATGCAGTACTAGAAATTCGGTAGATTATAATGCGAAATTATCATGGTGGCAGTTGAGTGACGAGTTTCCCATTTCTGCATTAAGTGTATGTATTGCTTTATTTATAGATTAGAGCTGCTTGACAACAGTGCCAAATTTTATAGATTCACTATAATAATCTCTGACTAAAAGAGAAACAAAATCTTAGGTAGTACATGACTTTTGACCAATACAAACAGAAATTCCGATTAGTATATTTGATGGTTTTTCACTTCCAATGTTTATGGCGTTCGTGGAGTTACGGATACATCGCCTTGCCTGCATGCGATGACATTGTTAGATGAATCCTTCACGACACCATTGAAGGTGGCGTTGAGTTTGAGCTGCAAATAAATTATTATGCAAGTCAATTTTAAAGTGTATTCAATTGAAACCTCAAATATTAATAAAATTGTAAATCGTCTGAAATAATCTTTAACGATGTTTTTAACTTACGGCGCCAAAAACGAGTGGAATTGTGAACGTCTGTGTTGCAGTGGCATCTTCACCTTGGTAAAATGGACCAGCGGCGACCGTTTGAATGGCAACTTGGGGGAGAATAATCAATCCAAACGGTTTTGGGGCTGCTGAGACTGTAAACACGGCGTTGTCACCGGAATTCGCGGCGGGGGTGAAATTAAATGTCACAGTGTATTGAATACCAGCCTTCATGGTGTAGGGCGGACTACCAGAAAGGCCTGACACTGAAACTTTAATGTTGCTCGCAGATCCGCCACCTTTTTATAAATGAATCATAGCATTTTTATAGCATAGCAATTTAGCAAATTGTATTGATTTGACTTTGATCATACTTTAATGCTTAGATTAAATACCCAATTCTTAAATTTCCGATTTTAAGTCCATATAAACCATTTGTAACGGTCTTGGGAAGTAAAGAGGCAAAGCGTGACACTGTTGTAAACTATTATCAAAAGAAATTTACGGGTTATATAATTTTAACACTTGCAAAAGCACGGTCAATCATTATTACTGTTCGCGCTATAATGAAATATTCACCATATATTCTAAAGTAGATTGATTTACGAGTAACACAGGAAATGAGTACAAGCTATTCCTATTCAATATAGTTCATTTTATTAAAGTTTACTGTGTAACTGAGACAGAATTTAGCGGGTCCCCACAGGGGGCCCGAGATGCTTGACTTTTTTTAAATGTATTCCAGTTTGTCCCCTAAAATACCCAATATATTCCGAAACGTTTGTGCGAAATGTTTCGCATATTTCGCGAAACTCTTGTTAGGTTTTCGTAGTTTGTAAATGATATTTTTTCTCCTCTTTCCTTCCGGAAGCCACCGTGAAGTGAACTTTATACGGTTATGTGACCATTCAAACTATTATCCTAGATATACGAATCTGCTGTACTGTACTATTTCTATTCTCACTTTTGGATCATGGGTTTTTACTAAACCAAAACTTTTCTCCCTCTTGGAAATTAAATTGGGGACTGATGCAGTAGAGATTTTATAACTATTATCATCAAGCAATTTGTTAGTTGTGGGGTCGGGACCAATGCCATATTAATGCATATTAATGAAGGGCCACATCATAATTATGAATTGTCTCTTTTTTTATTTTTAACTTGCAGGTATCTGACTGAGGGCAGGTTTCTATTGAATTATTTAACGCATTTCAGTCAGACAGCTTCACCTCCGATGACTTTGATTTTCCAGTTTTTTTCAAAATGAGGTTTAGCAGAACGTGTTTAGCGAGATGATTCAACGGTTTTTAGCAATTTTGCTAAACTTGCAGTGTAATTATATACAGCGTCACCATTGAATGATTGTGAGTTAATTACCGATGATTCTGATTATTTTTGTGAACATTGTGAGTAGCAGCTGGATAAATTTTTTAAGGTCCAAAAAAATTAGAAGCTATTGGATATACCAATCACATGCATTAGTTTATGCAGAGGACCGTACATAAATCTTGAGGACATGCATAGGTCGTAGGGGATCGGAAAAATCGCCAATCATGAGGCGAATGAAATTATGTGCGTGAATGTTTTGGTCCTCAATATTTGTGTACGGCCGGTAAAGGCATATGCATATCAAAAACCTGTGTTGCAGTTTAAATTTGGTATATATGAGTGCATGTCGATTAAAGAGGCACAATATTCAATATTCTCTGATAAGGATGCAAAATATAGTAAGCATATCTAATTGTGGTATCATAATTATTCACTGATTTTAGTTAATGAAATAAATAAATCAAATATTAATAAATAAATATGAATTATTTAAGATTGCATGTTTATTTGAATGTTCGATTAATACACAAAAAATTTAACTTTAAAAATCACATTATCTACTTACAATTAAGTAGCTACCTGAGATTTTAAAATAATACAGTTCAGATACAATTAATTTGGAAGGAAAACTCCAAAAATTTAAAGCAAATTAGTTACTGGAGTTGCTGCTGTGAAAACGACTCCAATTGCTTTGTACACTGCCCGTAAAGCAATTTGGACTGGGGATCCAATTGCTCGTACAAGTCCTTGTACCACAGGGCCAGAAGGAATAGGTAAACCAACATTTGTCAAAGCCTGAACGGTATTTCCAACCAAATCTGGTACGACTGGACACTTTCCTCCTTGAGTCACACTTTTGTATTGTACAGCGTTTTCAGCGGGCATTCCTAATGCTGCAATTTTCTGCTGCATAAGTGGAAACACCCATGGGTCTGGATCTCCGTCGCTGACAACTTTCCAATCTTGGCGGATTCCGTTGATGCATCGGACCAAAAGAGCGTGTTTAACTCCGTCACACCAATGGAATGTATCAACAGTGAAATCTATGGAAATAATATTCATATTATTCATATCACATGAGAAATTGCCTAAAATTATGTCTAAAAACTTATAACACTAATTGTATTTACATGTTTCAGTTAATTTGTAAAGATAAAGTTGATTTACTTTGGTTTGCCACGGTTGAACCGGGAGACTGAGCATAGGTGAGGAAGAAAGCGAATTTTCCAAGTCCTAAAGGTGTTGGAAGAATGGCTGTGGGATTAAGACCGACTGGAACGGCTTGTTGAATGTTGGTTTTGGTGACGAAACCGGATTGAATTGCAACCGAATCAATAAATTCAATTGTAAGGCAAAGTTGGTCTAATTCGGCTTGGTCTTTGGCAGGGCGTCCTAAGAACGATTCTGCGTAACCTCTCATTACAGCTTGACTTCCGATGTACACACTGTACACTATCGGCTTGATTAACTACAAAAATAAATAAATAAATAATACATTTCTTGTAAAATCAATCCAAATATTTTTTCACAAAAATATTACACTGTAATCCGCAGACACAATAGCATATACATACAATTGCATTTGAAAGGCATAATTACAAAATATTAATATTGCTAATAATCATTTCTGAAATGAAACATAACTAATTTAAAAAAGAAAAAAAGTTGTTATAATAATCTTCCAAGAGCGCTATATCCATGTAATATTCCTACGGTATATTATATAGTGTATGTATTAAATTTGTAAGAAATAAATGGGTTGTATTTACTTGTTGTACACAAGCTGTGGTGAAATTTGCTGCAATTGGTACATCTGTGCAAGGTCCATCGGAGACATCGTCAGCTCGTAATTGTCCATTGGTACTGCCAATGGCAATGAATCCAAATAGGACGACAAATAATACTTTTGCAGAGAAAGACATCGTTGTGGTACCACTGTAAGGGAGAACTGTGCCAACAATCATTTCAACATTTCCTTTTATTCTTTTTCCTAAAATCCGATTTTGAACACTTTATTCATGTCGACTGCATGTTTGAAGTTTAGGCATTCAGTTTTGACATTCTGGGTGGTAATGTACTATCCAGAAGATAGTTATAATAATTCTATCTGAACTATTGCGCAATTTGTGACCAAATCAATGATCAGAATGCAAAAATGTGGATCCAACAGCTAAATTAATGCATTTTTCTCTGCAACAATAATATAATAATTAAAATACGTAGAGTAGGTCCTGAAGGTATGTATAATGTTGCATAAAATTCTAATCCGTGATATGCAATAATAATTTAGAATCATAATTGCGTTATATAACATCTTGATTACGTACCTAAATGGAATAATTTTAAATTGGATTGACAACCATCATTAAGTAAAACAGATAAAACAGGTAAACGTTTAGACTGATAGCGTAATATTCGGTTTAGCATGCCGACACACGTTCCGATATTATACTTAATTTAATATTTTTACGTAAACAGTCTAAAAGCATTTTTTTTGCCAAAAGAAAATGTAATGCAAACAAGATTATTATATACCGTTTGTTATTCAGGGGTGTACCCAGGATTGATATTTGGAGGGGCGCACAATAAATTTAGTGCTAAAGAGACTCATATTCTCGCGTAGCACGAAAAATTATAGCAAATTATTGTTACAATATGCGAAGGATACGCGAAAGTTTTAGCAATCTTTTGGTATTTGTTAGACATTTCATGCCTTTTTCCCGGAATTTAGGGGAGGGGGCACGGGTCCCCAGTGCCCCCCTCTCTGTACGTCCTTGTTTGTCATCCTCTACTACGTAGGTATTTTAGTAAGCATGGTTTCAGTCATGTTCTAACAACGTTAATCTTAAACAATTTATTACTTGCCAATAGCTACGTCGTATATATATTTTTCAATTTCAGATGTGAACATTCTGCTAGAATAATGATATACGAAGAATTCATATAATCGAATGTCACATGTCAAAATAGAAAAAAACAGTTTAAAGCCAATAATGATTTGTTTCTAATCGCAACGCAATATAATTCGCAGTAGCCATTCAGCAGTGTTTCAAAATCCTGTCCTTTGCTTAGCATCCATCCTGCTGGATGAATTCGACAAAATATATATATTGAATAAAACAGATAAATATGTGAATTTTTGAATTTATGCAATAATTGCACCTCATGGTGGTGTGATCAGTGATAAATTTTTTTCTGAAGGTGCTGATTGCTGAACATGATAAATGGTTTTGGTTTGAGTTAATGGCCAATTTAACAGTTAAACTTTTTAATCATAACGTCAAGTAAAAAATGTAAAAATAACTCAGATAAAGTAAAGTTTGAATAAGTGGAATAGATTCATCGGTCGGTTAATTTATTCATAATATGGAAATGCGTGAGTGGATATAACCGTATAACTATAAGTCCGTAAATAGTAAGTTTTGTGTGTAAAATGTTTACTTTCATATATACCTTAGTGGAATGCCGGTAATATGAAATGATAATATCCTATGAATGAATTTAAATAGACCTTATACCTTGGATAATTTGTAAAGATACTGATTTTTATGTGTGTCAAGGTAAGTACTGTCAAATAGCTAAAAATTTGGTGGATGTAGGAATCGAACCTACAAGCTCTCAATTGCCGGTCGGTCTTTCGCACCTCAACCCACTTGACCTCGAGTAGATACATCAAACATCACCTAATGACTATACGTTATACTTCAATTCTATAAATTCGCAAGATGCCTCTGATCTCTAGCGCTAACATGGGGCAAGAAATGATGAGGATTAAGTGGATACTACTTCACAATGTTGTAACATGTATGTCTAACATACAGTATGTATTTTAGTTCTAGATAATATGTGCCGCAGCCTTTCAATCAAGCCGAGGCAAAATAGGAATATTTTATTACACAATGTCACGAGTATATTGCTATTACTACACTAACAGTTATGGAATGAATGATAAATTCGCAAGAGAGACTGTTGTTTAATGACAAAACTACGGTAGGCATAAAACGTTACTTATGTTTATAATTGACACAATGAGACTGTCACTTCCTGTAGATGTTGTAAAATGAGACAATTATGTATTTGATTTAGAATGAGTCTTATACGAGACGCATTAGTGTCGGATGATAAAAAGAGTTTATGGTTTGCAATGTTATTTATTTGCATACATATTTATTTATTTGTTTATGTAGTCTTCCTCTCGATGAGGTTGTTACATTATTAATACATACACTTTCATGGCACTGAATAATTTGCATAATACAATCATGTTAATTATTACTTATACGTTAACATTACAACTCTCTAATATCATAATTAGATCCAATATTTTATTTTTTTCCATAATC
>JABASD010005915.1:0-11311 GCA_019776165.1 Pogonognathellus flavescens
AAAATTTACATTTCAAACAGGCAATAATATTACGAATCATATATATTTTATATCTGTTACATTGGAGCAAAACTTGTCCTGGTACTTATATACAAAGACACATTGAATGTGTCAAAGGTCATGATGGAGTTGACCGATTGACCTCATCTTCGAACTTAACCTCACATTAAACCTCAATAGTACACATAGCAAATTTGAAGTCGGTAACTCAAACCGTTCTTTAGTTATCGTGCTTACGGACAGACAGACAGACAGATAGACAGACAGACGGACGGACGGACACACGGACAGACCGAAATTATACAAACAACTGACGTTGTTTAATAAACCAACTGAACATCAGCTTACATGAACTAGGCTCAGTTGATGACAAATGGATTACGCAATCCAGTAGTTTACATACAAAATAGTTCTGAGACTTGTTATATGTTGCATAGAAAGTGCTATACCAAATATTCATCGGACACTCCTCCCAATACTTCTAATGAATTACTTACACTACTCATATTTCCTACTCCCCGTCGTCCTTATGAAAACAATTTTCAAAATCTTGGCAACAATAATTATTTGGCTACACAACAGGAAGGGTTCATTATTGCAGTTTTGCGCTCACAGTTTAAGAAAATCGTTTACAATAAATCAATGAAGACCATACAAGTCTCTGCCTATGAATCTATGCATTGTTTATGACACGGTACGTCGACATGATGATTCTAAACATAGACACGTACTCCTCACGTATGTGTATACAAAATGCAAACCTTGAAGTCATAGTGTGGATTCAAATGTCAATGTTAAGTAAATTGTAAGTAAAAAGAGCCCGTTGACTAATAAACTGTTTATATTACTAGATTGAATCTGTGAAATAAAGCCTAAAAGACAAGGCGGCCCTGTCCCAAAACCTCAAAACCAGATAAATCCACAAAATTATCATCATGATCATGAATTTGATTTAATATTAGTGGTTCTTGTAGCAACTTTGCAACATCTTGTAACAAGGGTCAAATATACAAAGCATTGGAAAATGTTTTTACCAATCTGTAGCACTCGTATGTTCTATCCAAAATACAAGCTGTATTTTTCATGAAGTGTGAAAATATAATTGAAAATTTATAGCATCCTCTTTTGTATTCAGCAATGCTAATCAAATCTGAATACACGGACGCAATTGTATCTAAAGAAATCACAAAGAGTTTTGATTTTAATTTATAATTTCACTTACTGCAACTTCTCCGCCATGGTCAATCCAATTACCGACATCATCCAAAGCATCTTGAGCACATTTGTGCCGAATTGCCATTGCTTCACGATTGTCTTGTCTAAAGAAATCATGATTTCTGTAAGCGGTAGTAGCCTGTCGTCTGTACTCTCCGAGATTAAAAACTGGAGCAAAAAAACAGAATTCAGTCATTAAACTTGTAAGTAACCTTAATATGTGTCCACACGAATAAAGCTGTAGCGTGTTCTGTCAGAAATAAAAGGATGAAAACACAAAAAGAACTTGACCCTATTGGACTCAAGTCCTCTTCTCGCTCATAAAACATAATATCTGATTAGTTCTGAATGAGACTACAAATATTTAATTCATATAATCCCAATCTATTCTCAATGTTTTTAAAGAATCACTAGCACAGAACGTGCACTCATTGAATATTCACACAGTTTGCATGCAATGCCCCATTAAGAATTGTGTAAAACAGACAGATAGTTTAACTTAGCACACTTAAAGCGGATACATCAATGAAAAGAAATGTTTGCCGAGCGATGGCTATTTGACTATCAATTATGTACAACTATTTAGATTCTATTCATTATTTCACGTGATCTGAAATGAATAGGTGCGTATCTGTACTACTAGCAGCATAGGGCAACATACGTCGGACTTTGAACGAAAACAAAATGATAAAAATAGAACATCCTGTCAAAGAGTTAACTTGTACATGCTACCTCCAGATTAGCATTCATACTATTTATGTATGACACTTACTACTAATCACATTTTTAATGTTTCACACAATCCATACGCTTAACACGGATATAGCTACTAGCTTAAAAAACTAATCACTCATTAACCCTATACATTATTTTACTACATGAGTTTCAAACTAATTTTATCTTCAGATAAATATTAATCTCGCAGTTCATACATCCTGAACACAATATAATAATTGTATAACGCCTTTATCTATTTGGCGATGGGTGGATTGTCGATTGGATTCATAGAAAACACGCACGCACGTACCTCTCGTGTTGATTCCTATCCAGTTGAGATATCTGGACAATTTTTTTGCAATGTATGTCTTTCCCCGAGCAGGCAAGCCAACCATGGCGATGATATGAGGAGTGTTGACATAATTGGCCCTTTCACCTGAAAATAAACATCAACAATCAATTGCAATTTATCTCAATCAAACTTTGTACTTTTAGGTCGCAGAATATTGGAATCATATCAAGAAAAAAGTAAAGTACATTGCCCTCATGTCCTCTAGTAGACACTTGCATTAAAAATAAAACTAATAACATTAGCAGTTAAAAATGTACATTGATATTTGTGCACTACTTTGTGCACAGACAGACCTGCAGCAATAATACAGATACATTGAGAATTCCCATACATTTTGTATGAGAATCTATATATAAGCCACAAATATACATGGTGCGGTTTCATACAGACTACTATAGTAATAAATGCTTGAAGCTTTGGCTTCATTCTTGGGTTTGCAATGCACGAAATAATTATACACAGTGAGATATTCAATGTTAAGACAAACAGAAATAATTTTGCAGAACCGCAATCGAAACAAGAGAGATTTACTACATCTTCTCTGAATTTACGATTGTAAACCAAGTACACACTTAGGTAATAGGTACCTAAGTATATTATTCTGCATTTAAATTGTTAATCAATTCATGGTCTGTGGGAAACTGTACATAAGTACAAAAATAGCTACATGAAATGAAGAATTCTAAACAATCAGTTATACATTCTATGTAAACACAAACAGAAGGCAAACTTTGTCTCGCAATGTTTTTGTTTGTCTGAATATAATGGCAACTGATAAACACATGGAAAACGGAAGTCAAAGCCAAAACCCAACCCACCAGGGACAGACACAGACATCTTCCTCTGAAAACACAAGGATCTTCGTCTCAGCATGTCGAGGCCTTTGATGATCGGAGCTTAGGCAGAACTTTAATAAACTCAACCACAACAACAGAGTGAACAGTGAACACTCTCGACTAAAAATGCAAACTGTCACTAAGTAAAAGGTCTTTTGGATAAGTCAAACGAATTGGGTGTTTAGGTTACTTTTAACTTTCAACTTTGCGCAGGAATATATTATACCAAGAACCAGAGCAATAATATATTTCTATAGAAGTACAGAAGACGAACGAAAGCGATATAATAAAACTTCCCACGTTGAGTTAAGCCTTAAGCCTACAGCATCCAACTCACTTTCTCTCTCAATTTCACTTTAAACTTAATGAAATGTCAAATCTTCAATGTAGTAAAAGAGTCTTTACAATTTCAGCTGTATTTCTAGGTTAGTGTAGTAAAATATATTCACATGACATATAACTGTCCGCTTCAATTGCACCAATTTGTACTTGATCGTATATTCGTAATGGAAAAATACACGTGTACATTCACAACAAATAAATTAGGACATTTCGTCCGAATCCTTTCTAACTACTTAATACTCCATTAACCTTTGAGATAAAATTTTTCGTCTGAGAAATCCCAGGCGTTACAAATTCATTCAAGGTAGCAACCACTACAGACTACTTGGCTTAAACAATTTTTTCTTTACGTAAGAATTTTCAAGTTCTACTACTAGCTAAATAGTAACTGTACGATTACTTGTTTGTCAAGGATACACTCTACAAGCAGTACTAAAAATTATTCCATGTACAACTCAGAAAGAAACTACGAATCCTGACTTTTACTTGTCCTGATGTGTGTACAACACAAACACGAACTAAAATGTCTTCTTTATAATGGGATGAATATATGCAGTCTTATGCAAGGTGCAATATTGTGAGAATACTTGGAATACATTATTATTTGTCAACAAAGAAATTTCTCCTCAGGCAAACACACAAAGTAATAATACAGTAAGAAACTAAACACACTAAACAGGATTTCTATTCATTTGCACACAAATAATTCTCCCTCTGGGTTCTTTCGCTTTACTCATCGTCCAGCAGAACAAGTTACATTACACTTTTCTCGACCAACACAACCAACCTATTCGTATCACTGCCTAATTTAAATACAACTGTGCACACAACACATCGAAGCACCTTTATCAGTCTCATGAATAAATTCAACCATTTAGTCGAGTATTTGCTTATTGGGTCTAATGAAAAGAACAAGTCCTGTCAGTTGAGACCTCGAATATGTAAAGAGTACTAGTAGTAAAGCTATTGTTACTTCCAACTGCTTTCGTGCAATAAAATCAAGTAGGAGTATAGGACATTCACTTGTCAATGCCTCTTCTACACCTATCTCACTAAAGAATTGTTCATACAAATGAGCGTGTGTATCTGAATAACACAGATACAAAATAAATATTACAATAGTACGCAGTTACTACTCCCAAATATAACCATTAGTACAATTTCTATATATTCACATTATTTTCTCAGGTACTTATTGTTCGGCAGCTTTAGCTTTAATCTATGTGCAGTGACAAACAAAGTATAGTACACGTTGTACTTTAGACCTCACGGTAAATTACAAACACTACTTAGGTAAATGCTTATTATAGTAGCCTGATAGACACACTAAACAGAAAAGCTTACATTATTGTTTGACAACAACAAATATTATATAAAAAATCCCCTCTATACTGTCTATACATAATATGCTACTTACGTAATACATAACCAAATCCGTGTCATATAATAAATATCTTAATACAAATATGTAATGTCGATGTAACTTTATTAGGGAGGGGGGTTTATATATTTTTATGGCTATAAATGTTGTGTTCTTTTTTCTTGCATTGAGTTTAGTCTAACGTTACTACTAAAGTATAGACAGTGCATTTTGTTTCATATATTAGATGAGTGGTAGACCGCAACCAACAACGTATACAGATATTTACATGAACCTCCGTGATAAGATTTGAACTAAATATGCACCGGTTGCACGATGAGAGCTGAGGGAGAGATGGATTGCCATTCGTGGAACAAAGTCGAGACTACAGAAATGAAAGTAAAGTGAAGAAGTATCCTGTACGACTAAATCGATTTTTTATGTTAGGTCACAGATTCCGTTTTTGCTTCTTGATGTCATGTGCTTTCGTATTCGCATGCTTTCCGTGAGGATGCCTCGCCTGTTATGTCGTATGTAAATATTGAAATATTGTGAGAATACACAAATTTCGTTTGTGTATGCCACAAATAAATAGTTTCTGTACTCAGGATGAAGGTTTGAGTCCTTTAGTTGTATATTGAGCATATTTATATAAAATTTATTGTGGTTGTCTTTTGTCCTGCTTTTGCACGTAAAAATATTGCCCATAAATCGATAGATCGATCATTAATCCATAATTTGGGTTTGTTTGTGAGAAGTGTTTGTTATTTAGGTATTTAGATTCCCAGATGACACAATTAATATTAATGTGCTACTAAATATTCAATTAAAACATTTTCACCATAATATTCAGCACGACAGGTGCACTGAACACTCTTCTGAATGAGTAATGCGAAGAACGTAGAACAAGATAATAGATAACAGCTTTTAGATTATAATTTAGTAATTTGCTACACACACAAAGAGCTTTATGTAGTAATAAGTTTCAGGTAGGTAAGTAGTATTTAGGTATTTATATGTTTCAACATAACACACGAAACGTTTGTTAATGTCAAGTCCGAACGAACGAACACTGTTCAAGGACTACGGACTGTTTAAAGGGGAACTTATGTCGATATCTATGCAATTAGTTGTGAAATGCCAAATATAAATAAATACATAGGTGGAATTATTTCGTTCGTGTCAACTGCAGCTAAAACACCGAGGAACTAGTAGTAAAACGCAAAGGATTGCGTTTGCAGAAAACTACGTCGTCTATTTGGTCCAGTTCCATGTATATCTACTAGGCATAGGTATTAACCTTTGTTATACTGCAATTTTGCCCTACTTATCGATCCCACTACACCAAATTCAACCTAGGTATTTCGGTGTAAAACTGTACAATGAATATATATGAGTATTGCATACATAAAACTTTATATAAAACATATATACCGCTATCACCTTTTTCTTCTATCCTTATATTATTCGTGTTACACGACACAGTCGCTCTGAAGGATTGGATACAGCGCATTTACAGGAATGCAGCAGTGAAATGTACATATATAGGTATAAAAGCCTGAAGTGCAATAGCTTGCAAAAAATTCTATGTTGGAATATATTGAAGCAATATCGTAGGCTTGGCCTATGCAACGATTATTATCGTGCTAGAGGCTTCATACATTTAATGGTAGTAAGAACGTAGGTATTGGTTTATTGGCAGATTACGTGTTTTTTAAAGGCAATGTTTTTATTTACCATTTTTTATTTATCACGCCACGTTTATTATCAATTGCGCATCTCATCTGTCTACATCATTCAGACAGATATGCAATCAACGTTGATATTGATGAATGCATTTAAAAATAGACACAAGCTTAGTGTCCTTATGAGTACAAGCGTGAATTTTAACGTTAGCTGTACACATTATTATTATGGTTAAAATTGCAAAATTAATGAAATATCACGATATACCCTTGAGTAATTGATTAAACGATGAAAAAAATATCCATTGCCAAATGTTCACCTTACTTTGTCGAGACAAATGAAACTTATCATAGCAGATGAATTATATGTCTATGCACAAATGCAGAGATTACCAGAAGCCTGTTTACATACAAATGAATAGTTACTGCGCAAACTTCATTCTAACTAGCAAGTATCTATTTAACAACAGTTTCGAATGTAAGGAAAATGTATAAGGGATTAAAAGGATAATTATTAAAGTTGAAAAAATGAAGAAACTGACCCTCAACGGCAGTTGACACTCGCCGGCCCAATACACCCATCTCCGAATTTCCCAGAATGGGGAAACGTGCTACAACGGTAAGAAATTGTAGTTTAACGAGTTAACTTTAACTTGAGTTCAACTACACAATAAGAAGGGCAATACTGATACACACAGTTAAATAACAGAAGCACTACTCTAAATTATGGCACTATAGTCACTATCTACACAGACTACGCTACTAATTAATGACAGAGACAGAGTTTGTTAGGTAACACGTGAAAGAGAGCCCAGACTTATTAATATTGAGAAAAAGTATTAGTTTCATCCAGTTGCAGCTGATTTTTAATTTTATGACATCATGACGATTGGTTTCAACGGAAATAAGTCACGAAAGATAACCTACCGAACATAGGTCAACTTTTTGCACGCGTTGTTAATTAAAAATTCTATATAAACGATTAATATTTCTGCAGAGTCTGAATTAATTATGTCTTTCCAATTTTGCTCACTGTAGTAAATAGTTTTTAGACTTTAAACTTTCTGGATATGAAATCCAATGTCTTTGCCAAAGAATTCAGGCTAGACAGTCTTTGGAACTAACTTCGTTGTGTGAGAAGGATGTTTTCCAGTTGAACTTGCAGCGTGACACAGAAGAACACACAAGAGCAAATGATATTACTGTGTGATGTAAGATGTACAAGGTTTGTTTTCCGATTCAACTAGTAGAATGACTGCAAACTGCAACTAAGATTACACGGATCGTCATCCTTTCTACATATAATATTTACCAGAGAGCTACTAGATTCAGTATTGAGTCTTAAGAGTGGAACTCTCTTGCATTTGCGTGAGATGAAAATCTGGGTCAGGAGAAAACCTTAAAATACCCGAGCGGGCTCTGCAGTAAAACACTTCGATTTATTTTTTGCTGAGGTACCTTAAACTCTTTTCTTCTCTTCTGCTGCGTAGATTGTACATTTACGACAAAGACTTGCCTGTTTAGATATTGTGTTCAACGTACAGAATTTCTTAATCTGACATATACGTATTATTCTAAACAACTGCTACGCAAATTGTGCAAACTTGCAAAATTATATGAATCTCACTCAGCTTCCTATTGCGTGTGAAGCACAATTCAGAAGTTTGATAACGTACAAATAGCTGTAGCCTCCTGCGGCATTCTGGAATATGAAACTGAAATGAGCTTACTATTTGTATATCCAACAGAAAAAATAAATTACAATGCTAAAAGTACAACACTACTGCGACATGAACTAGGTTATGCTGAGAAATGTCTTGACTGGAATCTCTGAGTTAGAATTGAGAACTAAACTGAAAATTGTCAAGTCAAACAACTACACCGCTAACCGCAACAGACTGTTAGGCGATACACAGAAGCAAAATTGCCTAATCTCGTTTCTGATATGATGTAATGTGTGGAATCAGATGAATCAGATGAAATGAGATGGGAGGTAACATTATCGACAAGTGTACAATGTCCAGGAAGACCTTTGTTGGTGGTAGTTGATATAGGGACCTTATACACACTTCTAATGTATCCTGTCCCTGTTCTGTGCAAAAATATTTCTGTTTATAAAAATGCTTACATAAATGTATTTTAGTGTGAACCTATTCAACCTCTCCTGAAAGAGAGACCCACATGTATAATATGTATTATTTAATACTTACCTACCTATATGTGTTTCTATGTATACTTAACATGTGTTTTAAAATGTTTGCATTTTCCACTTACCAAGTGAACCTACATCAACAGGCCAATAATCCAATAGTTCTTGAATATTGGATGACCAGGTTGTTTGCTTTACTTGTAATCATGCACTTAGCCAAGTTTTTTCAATGGAAGGCTTAATAAGCCTCCCAAATGGATTACACCATTAAAAAGCTTAGCTTGGTATTACCTTAGGCTTAGACTTTTATAAGACACTTCAAAGATTCTACTTTTCTGACCGCCTGTAAATATATATATATTTATATGCTTAGTGGTTAGTTTATCAGTCGCATTACACCCGATTTTGTAGTGAATACTGTACACTACAAGTCAACTGTCTACAACGTACATGCTCAAATTTACTTCATTCAGTAATCTTGTAGTAATTCATACACAGATGAGCATTAAACCCAATAAGCTTACAAACAAACTGAACATTTAATAATTTCGAAATTCAAATGTAAAACTAAACTGAGTAGGTGATAAGGCTATCAGTTTGATTCATGAACGAAACATCATAAAATTAACAAGATCTAAGTGCTTTTGCATAAACAATCTAATGAATTACACAATTTTTATATGCTGCAATAGTGTTATACCCCTAGTTGTGTATGTATATTATTAGACCCTCCCTTGTACTATCCTTATCTCATGTGCAACACTAAGAGGAGCTAAAATTTCATTAGACACAAATCATCACCCATTAACTCACTCAGTATATATACCTTTATTACATATAAGCGAGCATTGCAAGGAGAGATATAGATAAAAAGAACAAAGGCAAGGTTCAAGGTAGGTATTATGTATTATACCGATACCTAGGTAGACGGTAGACACATTAACAAACATAATTTTATATTATATTTTGTTACGTAAAGCATTTGTTACATTATTCACATATTGATGAACTCGTCAGATCAGTGCAGTGCCTTCGGAAGAAGTCGCTAATCCCAATTATGTATAAAACCAGAACAACTTTTCTGCAAGAACATGTAAGTTGGTATTCTTAAGCATGCAGTGAATACGAGATATGTAACAATTATGAAGTGGTGCAGGTGCACATGAGGATTTACCACACCTAAGAATTCAGCAGACAAAGAAATTTAAAGCTACCTTATTTAACTTCTCTCTTACTTGTTTCATTATCACAGATTTGAATTTTTCAGACGTTAAGATACATCATACATAAAAATAGTATTTCTAACACGATTCGTTCTTTATCGAGTCTTTCAGTTACTTATCTTATAAATTAGTATTGCAGTTGTGCTAAATCCACCATAAACTGACTGGCGAGATGAATGAGTGAGTATTTTACTAAGAATTGTGAAATACTATTTAGGGGTGATTGATCATATGATGTTTTTGAAGATCAGGAAATAAACTGATGATAGTGTGTCATAATTTTGTGGAATTCATTTTATGTAACTACGTTGTTGGAAATTACAAACGAGAACAACAGCTAATAAGATAAGTATAAGATGACTAATCAAAATCTAGGAATCAATAGTGGCTTTTCTTGTGAATGTAAATGTATTTATCAACTTATCAAAAAAGTGTCGTGTCAAACTCGACTTGTTATACAACAAGGGTCAATAGCTAGTGCCATAGAACAAGTACGCACTTTAATGTGTATCAATCAATCATTATTTCATAATAATTTGCATAAGTTTTAGTAGATAATTCATATTCAATAAAGCTGAGGACTATAAGGTCGGTATAATTTTGGCACCGGCACTAGCGATGGATTTGATTAGCTTATCATTTGAAATTAAACTGTTGCAGATAGTTAGTGTGTCTAACCAATATTAAATAGTGCCTACACTTCATACTCATACTACTCTCAATGACTATTGATCAAAAACAGTACTTTGTATACATATTCGCACACAAAATAATAACATGTTTTTATTTTTGTTATTGTCTACAACTACAACGAAACAAATATCTTCAATATCAACTTCATTCAAGTAGACGTCAATCGAACCGTTCATTCATTAAAGCAAGCGTTAAAAAGCATTCAATTACTGTAATAATAATAACAAACTGTTCATGAGTCCACGTTAACCTTCATAACCTTCGTTACGTTATTGCAGTTCACAATTTAAGCAAACATTACTTTGGAGTTTGGAGCATATGGAATTAAAAATTGCTAGCCGACATAGCTTATATTCAGGACATTTGTTGAGACAAAGTCCTAATGATATAAAAGTAAATATACCTACAGCTAATAAGCAAATCAGTAATGTCAATTTCGTCAATGGCCAGATATATCTGTATTTTCCTTGTTGATATGAGTGCTAACGTTATGCGACCTTTTTCTGGGTGTCTCTGTCTTTCTGACATTGATTAGAAAATAAGATAAGTTGAAGGACTACATAGATACTGATACGATCTTCGGAAAATCCATTCAAAGGATGTTCAGTATAATCCACATTTAAGGGGAGGTTTAAAAAGTAGCGATCATGTTCCTTGGTAACACTTGGTTACGTACTCAAACACACGGGGAATTTCAGCGAAAAAGTTCCCTTTACGTTGTCAACTTCACAGGGTCCCC
>JABASD010005916.1:0-11310 GCA_019776165.1 Pogonognathellus flavescens
TTAGTGTTACCGTGTCATAGTTCACAACACAATGTCAATGTTCGCTTCGTTACTTTTTTGGACCGTTGCAAATGGTTTATTGTTTGATGGAAATGTGTGAAGCTTTCTCTATTATGCATTATTTACTTCTGCGTCTGCAGCTCAACTCTTCATTTTTTCCTATTGAAATCAACACCTATACTAACTACTAACTACTTTAGACGAGCATTAAGACACATTAACATTTTAAACGAGAAAAAATGAATTGTCAGTCTGTAATAATTCACATACACACTATACGTATCGTTTGGCTATGTAATAAATGATTTATACGATTCGTACATGCCGTAGATGATAAAACAGATATCGTTTCTGTAATTGTACACTTGCACTTGTATTTTCAAAGATGTACACAAAGATTAAGTGCAAAATAATTGCGCGCTATACGGTAAAAGACAGCAAAAACTTGTAGGAATCTGGAAAACTAGTACATGCAGCAAATAAAACGATCAAATGTTCAATAATATTGCATAGGTAAACGTAAAGATCTTATACGTAGAGGTAATAAGTAATATATAGGAATTTTTTGTTATAGTATGTATGAAAAAATTCTATATGAGAATTGCCACTGCATATTAGCGCATGAAATGAAGAAGCTCTCTCCTTCACTTACAATTTCAATTTTATCTTTTTACTGTGCGAATAAATATCTCGTTGCAAATCTGATAGTACTTTTAATTCTAAAGAAGCTATGTACACCTGTACAGTAAAATACATGCTACTTTTAATTTGCCGTCCTTCCGTTTGTCGATTGCCAAGTTTTTCGTGTTAAACAAGAGGAAAGTATGTACAGTGATTTCGACTTGAACATTATTCGTTACATTTGTATTATACGTGTATAGTAGTACCTACGCATATCGCTCATATATAATAGTTGATCTCTAAACGATGTATTTTCATTTAGCGTAATAAAAAGGGGAAAAGTTTTCAGTAGCATGTGCATAAAATGACAGTTATGAGTTTGTTATGCAGAGTGAGACTGTTTGTGGTGTGTGTGTGGGTTATTGGAGTGTGGAAGTGTGAGTGAATGTCTTCTTGAGTTCCTATTTCCCATACGACACCGGAAATACGTGTGGAAGCATGTCCTTTATAATCAATGTGTAACATAACAATACTTTGGCGTATACAATCAGGTTTTACTATATACCTACAATTGTAATGCACAACATGTCATGTAACAAGTTAACTACTAGAAGTGTTCTTAAACTATGTACATATTTTATACAAGTGACATATAGTAGTGTAATATATAAATGATCTGGATGTGACCAGTATTATCATGTCATCAAATAAATTAAGAGAAAAAAGAAAGATAGGTATAAAACTTTTTTCAAATTTCTTGGCTCAGAGTCAATGGTTGTTGCTTGAAAAAATAAATCAACATTCCTTCTTCTAAACACGTAACACTACTACACGCTTACAAAATGCATATCATGACATTTGCATAGGTAATTCGTGTTAATCTAATTTGCTGTAAACTTTGAAGTACCTATGCAAAATATTATGGGGAGGATGAGACGGTTGTGCCTATAACTTAAGCAGTGTTAGAATCAATAATACAAGTACCAAAAGAAAAAAGTTACTTGCGACTTACAATTTCTTAGTAATTATTTTAAATGCATTTTTGTATTCATGTAACCTACGTATACACTAAATATTAATTGAGAAAGATTGGGTATTAATATATAAAATACATGGACAAAACCTTCAGCACATTTTTGACTACATTAATACTATTGCTTTTACTGTCTCTATTAATGCCCAACTTTTCTCAATTAATATTTAGAATATCTGTACATGAATGCAGAAATGTATCTAATATGAGTCAGCATGCCAGTTTATAGAAGAAAATCCAGTTGACACAATATAACATGATAATTTTAAATTACAATTATCATAAATGATGTAAATGTAAATATAAATTTATGTATTTTAGTATTAGAAGCCAGAATCCTCTACCATTACATATAATACAAACAGTCGCAGCAATTAACATGCAAGCAAATCATCATTGACTGCCAATCTGGACTATGCAAACTTAAACTGTCAACTGTGTTCTGAATATGCATGTGATAATAAAGGGCGATAAAAATGGTCTGATAGGTTAAACAAATACACATTAGTATTTTTGTACTTATAATATTACAGGGACAATGTGGAAAAGGTACGTACTCTACGTACCCAGACCCACATTATTTTTCGTGTAGGCATTTTGTCTCACTTAGCACAAAATACAAATAGTCGATAGTTTATTAGGTTCATTGTAATATTATATTCTACTGACAAGAAACACATAATTACTTGTAATTTGTATGGCATAATAAATGTCTTTGTTCATAAAACATTAGTAATACTTGTTCAGAATCATGAATGCATAATTTTAATTTGCTTCTTAACTAAACACAGACAAAGAAGTGTAAATGTGTAAATATTGTAGAGGGATTGTATACGTATGATTATTACTTCAACTGCTTTACTTTTAGCTTTTCCTGGAACAGTACAGTTAAGACCTTATTTGTGATTGGTGAGTGAACATTACATTCACTTGCATATAGAGAGGACATTTATTTTAGCTATTCAATTTTATCATTAGGTGCATTACATACCGCGAGTCTTTACAAAGAAAGTTAATCCCGGGATGGTCATTTCTTAGTATTTCAATGTAAATCTTCTCTTCTTGTAACACCGACCTTCTCCAATTTTCTGGTGCAAGCTTAAGATATCAACTTTACTGTAAGCGAAGGAAAGCCAATAGTATACATATATAAAAATAAATAGGGTCATACAGCCCATTCCAGTATACAAAATAAATATTTTGTTTGTTACGCTTTAAGCTGTACGTAAGGTATAGGTACACTAAATAATATTTTTGTATGTAGACACGCATACGGTTTTATAACAAGTTTAAAGAAAACTTTTTCAACAAGTGTAAACGAAGCTACTTTTTTAACAAACTCAATAAAATTACAAGTTTTACGAAAGCTAATTTTTAACAAGCTTAAATAGACCTACTACTCTTATTGGTAACTCAACGCAAAATCGTTTAAATACTGAATATATTGACACAATTTACGGTGAGTTGCTATATAATTTCTTTGTACAATTTTTCAATTCAATTCAGTCTGATCTGCTAACATACAAAGGAACATACTTAAATGTAGTTTCCAATTAGAATTTCGTATAAGTACGTACAGCACAGTATAAGCATTTTTTGGTATTTTTGCAAAGTAGTTTCTGGGGAATAAGAGCAGTTTTTGGTGACACGATGGACATGTCAAGCCCAGCACGAGTGGACCGTTCCACAAGTTACAACGTTAGTCTCATGGAGGCATATTTCATGTCTAAGAAACTTGAAGATGGAAAATTGCACAAAATTTTATTTGTGGCAGGACCGATTGTAGGATTTCTATTGGCATTTGTTTGTTTCTACGCTATTTTTCTCGGAGTGACTGAACAATCCAATAAAATATTCGACAAAAAGGACCAAGAAATTGTAACTTTGCAGAAGTCCGCTGAACAATACCGTCGGATCATCGAAGGCACACGGGAAGCTTTGATCCATGAAAAATATGAAGATGTTCGATCCGTTTCTTCCGATCTACAAAAATGTGAACAGTCTCACAAAGAAAGTGTTGAAGACGTTCTGGGACTTCAAAATGCATTACAACAATCTGCACTTCGATCCAGTGAATTAGAAACAGAATTTTTACAACGCATTCAGAAAAAAGACGAGCAAATACGAAAACTTGCCAACGAGTTGAAAAACAGTAAAACTAAAGCTGATGGCATTACTGCAGTCAGAGATTTAGGCAATGCCCTCTTGGCAGTTACTGGGGTATGTGCCATTTTATACTTTGCAATGTTTAGACAAAACAAAAAAGAGTATTTGTATTCTATGTAATGAGGCTTTTCTTATATTGTACATGACAATCCAAATCCATTTGGAAAAACTACGGTTGAATTTTTTAAAATTGTCAACTAAATTACATCTAAGTATGTAATATTTTCCTCAATTTCCTTTTTTAACACAAAAATAATCAAGTCTGTCAGCAAATTACTTGCGTAAGTGCATTTTAAAAAGTAGAATAAGTAAAAGCATTCATACAAACATTAATTTGTTCAAGTATGGGAAATATATCCATTGTACTGATTCTAGCAAAATTTCTAAATCTATGTATGCTACGTCAAATGTCTTAAATGCCTTGTATAAGTAATAAATTAAACAAAACGAGGATATAATTTTGGTAAAATTCATACTTAGTTTGACTGAGTGAGCAATTCATTTTATTTGCTTTTGTAAATGTAATCAAGGTTTAGCATTTCCTGACACATTATTACATTTTCTGTTCATTATCTCAATTTCTCATACAAATCAATTAACGTTATTACTATTTCTTGAAGACTTGTTCTAACTAAAGCTAAGGTTTATTTAAGTATGACATTATTTGTAAAGTGTTTGCAGCTAAGCCACATTATCTGTGTATTGTGAAGTATTTGCATTCTTTTAATTATTGTAATTCATAAAGTATTAAATCGTAATGCATATATAATTTGTACACAAAAGTAAGAATAATATTAATAATAACAATGAAAATGAACAATGCGATAATGCGAATTATTATAACTCAACTGTTTAATTATATAATAATAATTATTATTAATTATTTGACATGATCAATTCAATTCAACGATTTAACATATAATTATTGCTATTATTAGCATCATGATATTTAGTATTGAACACAGGGAGAAGAACAGAACAACACTGTGATTTTTCGTCATTTATGCTTACAATTAGCTAAGCTATTAAATAAAAGAACGAATAATTGTACAATAATGACCGTTTTTTAACAATTTCATAAGTTATGTAACTCACATAATATTCACAATTAACTAGAAAGAAAGGAGAAATCGGATGTTGATATTTACAGTGTTTTAAGTTAATAATTAAGAATCCTCTGTAGGTTAAGGTACATTGAATTTCATTAAGTTGTCATTTTTATAATTTATTACATGCATTTTGACTTTAGTCTGTCTTATTTGATTCCAAAAACTATCACGTCAAATTTAAGGCTTCTTTTAGGAGATTTTTTTCTTTTTGTCCTTGTTCGGAATCAACTCTGAGTTTACTTTATACAAAATGAACATACTTTACATTTCACCCGTAGAATAACACAATAGGTAATATATAACATGATATCATATAATTAATTACCGAAATGTTAACACTACTACATTCATTGGTTAGCTGTTATAATAAATTATTAATAAATAACGCAACTCCGTATATTGACGACTTAAAAACGTGGAAAGTTTTGACAAATAAATTACTACGTTCTATTTCTTAGCTTTTTAAACATTTATACAAAATGCGACAATTTTTAATAACAAAAGTTGTGTTCATTCTAAATAATATTCTTCATTAATTAATAGTGATATCAAAAATCCTAGAAAGGCATTTAGTATTATTATTTATTATTATTCGATTTGGCTTATTGCTACTAGAAAAACTTTGTATTAATTTTTAATGTGGATGTACGCAATACGCATAATATCAATAAGGTTCGCATTTACACGTATAATAAATGCTGTTTATTAACTGGCTACATTATTTCGATTAGGGAAGGTTAAATGCAGAAGAGCAATTTTCTCAATTTTAACAACATGATCTTGAACTTGCAAGGAAAGTGAGCTAGATAAATGTTTCATTTTTAACTGCATTGAGTTGTAATTTTTTACGGCGGATCTACCGTAATTATTCAGCTGAGATTGGCATTTAATTTGTGAAAACTGATAAATAAAACAACACTCATACTAACCAAACTCTAACAATAAGAGAAATACATAACAATGAATGTGTGAACAACGCAGACTTCATAAGAAACATGAGAGAGAGAGAGAGAGAGAGAGAGAGAGAGAGAGACTTTGTTATTATACTGATGACATTTATTGCTTAAATCACTCAACGCATGTAAAAAAGAGAAACTGTACCGTTATTACAATACAGGATTGTATTAAATTGCATTTTTTCAATTTGTTGTAACTTCTATAAAGTTAGAAACTGATTTTACTTAAATGATAAATGAAATGTATACGTATTATATAAACTATACGTACGTAATACTGATCACAAGATTATCCTTTACGTATTTTCGTTATATTTAAAAAAACGCTGAGAAATGCTGTTAGTTAAATGTTGAATCGAATTACTTGTAAAAATCATTTTATATAATACAGTAAGGCGCTTGTTTACTATATTATTATTACTTCGCTCACGTAACTGTTTTCCCTATACAGCAAATATCAAATGTTAATATTCAGCAATACCTTAATTTTCAGATATATTTAGACAATTATTCGATTTCAATTGTGTTTAAGATTTATATTAAATGTAATTATTGCGTTAAATAGTCGTGTTAATTCAAATATTGTTTATAACATTATAATTGAGGTATTAGTTGCTTTTACGTTTGAGGGTTATGACGTTGATGATGGTGTTGCTGCTGCTGATGATGTTCACCTGCTGCAGGATCATTCAAACTATTAGAATTGTAAAAGTGAGGATGGGGCTGTAGATTATGCCTGTGAATTCTTTCCATGTAAAGCTCAAACAGCTGTCTGTTCTGCTCGTAGTAATGAGGATTCGCATTTTCGTTTAAAACCGGTTCGTATCGATAGTCTTCAAGATATCGCACGCTTGAGTTATTATTTGAGGCTGAGACCATTGCTCCTGACAAAGGCTCATGTTCATAATTAGGACTCTAAAACAACAAATAATCTTTCAGTATAAGAACTCCTAAGATTTATTCTAAACCACTATTTCAAATACCTTACAATTTACAATAAAGAATAAAGAATTGTTGCAACAATTTAATTAGTAATTAAATATTAATTCCCTGAAGATATTTTCGAAATGACAAGATAGGATATTTTACTAATGATAATAAAATAAAATTACATACCTGATGGTTGACTCCATTAACAGAAGATTGGCAGTGGGTAGAATCAGAGGAGGTATTCGAATTATGATGTGCTTGATGAGACTGTTGAGAATTGTTGATACAAAGGCTGCTGGTGTTGGCACTAGAGGAGAAATCTTGGATTGACGGATTATCTGCTTGATGATGTTGCTGACCTTCATAATGGCTATGTCCGTTGACATGTCCACCATGACCATTTATGTGTCCGACATGACCATTTATGTGTCCACCATGACCATTTATGTGTCCACCATGACCATTTATGTGTCCACCATGACCATTTATGTGTCCACCATGACCATTTTGATGATGTTCACTGTTATAAATGTTATTTTCAAAAGAACCATTGTTGTCGACATTATGATGACTGTGGGACGATTCTCCATTATGGCCATTGACTTGCTGAGGATGAATTCCATTTGTAACACCTCCCTGATTTTGCGTCAAGTGAATATTATTAATTCGTTTCGACAATGGCATGAATTCAACATCTTCTTCCAAATTACTACGCTCCCGTTTTCTGTATTACACACAAAAAACAATTAATAATTGTAATAAATTAATTATTTATTAGTAAAAAACGTTAAATATTTTCTAAAACCAACCCATTATCATTTTTCATCATCCCAACTTCGGTCATTTGATAAATGTTTGGAGAAAAATTTAACAGCTAAGATGTTAAAAGGTTGGCACACGGGTCAGGTAATCTGGTGGGGTACGAAAAGTTGAGCAGAGTGAATGTCGATAATTGGTCGACCGTGGCTGGAACTGTTAAAAGGCCATGAAAGACTTGCTAATTTGCCAGTCATCCACTATACTACTGTTCCAGTCCAGACTCCAGACATTACGATTTCACATCGTCAGCTTCTTGTTGTCCCATGCATCATCCTTACTGTCAATTACAAAACTTTTCTACCTAAAATCAAAAAGGACAATTTATTAGTAATTATCATTGTTTATTTACATGAATCAGTTTGAATTTAATTGACACACCCTAATATTTTGCACAACTAAAGCTGGAAGACCAAATACAAAATACAGAATGATATGAGTAATTGACACAATTAATTTGTTTCCAGCACCATAAATTAATTATTACATTTCAAACGTGTACAAATTTAGATAACCCAATTATGAATTACGCACTTTGAACACAACCAACCAACCTTGTGCCAGAATTCTTCAGCAGCAGATTTATAAGTTGTAACCAGCCTTTACTGCAAAATCAATAAAATGATAAAATTGCACAAACACAAGAGAGTGTCCTAATTCCAGAGAGAACGGATACAAAAACTGCTTGTCACTCTACATCGTTGTTCTTACGAATATCTCTGTTCTGTTTCCAAAATGATTTTTTACAACTTCACGAAGATATGATGGAAACGGAAGAACCTTTCCTTTTACAACATGAACTGAATGAATATTGCTGGAATATTGCAATCAAAGCAAAGTCAT
Source organism: Pogonognathellus flavescens (assembly GCA_019776165.1). Taxonomy (NCBI): domain Eukaryota; kingdom Metazoa; phylum Arthropoda; class Collembola; order Entomobryomorpha; family Tomoceridae; genus Pogonognathellus; species Pogonognathellus flavescens. The sequence continues at coordinate 8,475 of JABASD010005916.1, forward strand.
CCCTTTTGCTATAACTTGAACTTGCAAAGAAACAGAACTTTCGCGGTGAGGAGGATCTAAAAACAGCAACTCACCAATAACGTCGCAACCATTTTGCAAATAATTTCGCAGATGTTAGAACTCTAACGCTGCTTAACCAAAAATGTAATTTCGCCCTTGGCCCTTGCACAACAACCGTTCTTCGTTCTACTGGGTTCATTTTTAGGAATTATATAACAAATGCTGGCGAAAAGTAAATTAAATTGTGCATTTAATTTGGCAAAGTAGTTAAAAATAATATGGAAAATTAATCAAATGTTTCTAAAATTAAATAATTTAGTATTTTTGATGTTTTAAATATTTACATTTACAGCTTTACATAATTATTTTCTAATTTAATATTAATGCAGCTACAAATTGACATTTAATTTTAATTTTGTATATAGTATATGTAAAACTACAATCCTAAAAATTGATATTAAATTTTCATAAGCAGTTATTATTATTATTATTAATATTATTATTAATATTACTGAGATTTGACTGATAATTATTAAGGATGTACTATAGCAAGGACGTATTGAGAGGGGAGCTTTGGCGGCACGTTCTCCCCAAATTCTGGAAAAAAGGGATATTTTCGGTCAAAAGCAGCACATAGCCCGATGTCTTTTTGCAGTTGTGCCCTCCGAAGAGATGTCTATCATGGATACGCCCTTGGCATGTAGGTATTTAATATTTAACATTTCCATTGCAATTTCAATTCATTTATAATATCGGGTATTAATAATTATTCTGAAACCTTGATTTGTTCACGCAGATTATTGTAAACCTTATTTTTAAAATTCTTGCTTTATTTAATTTATATTTTCTGGTTCTAAATATTTAAGTCTATAAAGAGGTCATAATTTAATGTCTCATAAATCAATGTTCAATTTCAATGGCGTATACAACGAGTTAAAATATGGTGTGGCAAATGGGAACACAAGGGTAAACAAAATGGCGTTCGGCCTCAATTAATCTATAATAGTATTTAAAAACAAAATCAAAACAAAATCAGTATTGAAAAAACACAAATTTTGTTATAATAGCACTATAATATTTATTGAGACGTACGAAACGAATGAAGTGATTTTCAATCTTACAACCATACTGACATCATGTAAAAATTGAATAGGTACTTTAAAATGCTTGCAAACACGATTATTAGCACTCTGTTGACTTTTTACAATTATTTTTTTAGATGATACTTCTAAAGTTTTGTTTAATATATTCTGATATACGATGGTGTGGTACTCAAGTCTCTATCAGTATTTTCCATTTGCGAGGTCTGGAAACTATATTCGTCGAAAGCATCTATGTATTCCGCACCAGGATGATGTAAAATAAACTCGCTGTTTTGAATACTCAATTCTTTCGCATGTCTTTCTTCTTTGTCTTCTTCTTTCGGCTTTGGCTTTTGAAATTTTTGAGGGCCTTTTAGAACGTATATTAGGTATAAAACAATGAAGATGACGGCAAAGAAACAAATAACTATTTCTTCAAAAGCAATTCTATAGCAAATCCATCGAGCATACTGTTTTATTTTCTCGGAGCATCCCTGAAACCAAAACAAGAAAAAATGACAAGGAATTCCAATAATAATAATAATAATACAATAAGATGCATTTATGATGCATAAATGACAATACATTGTCATACTCACTACTGGATAATTGGGATCTAATCCAGAGATCAGTAATAATGTTTGCTTTAATCTCCCTTTGCGAAGTTCATCTTTTTCTATTTTGAAAACGTTATTGTAACATATGCTAATTGAAGTCATGAATTCCAAGTTATCTGTGAAGCTTTCTTTCACTACTTGATCAAAATATGGTCCGACATCAATTGGACTGTACCATGAACAGCAAACTGTCTAAAAACCAAAAAAAAATCAGACATACTGCGAATTACGAGTTATTATATCAAAAACAAGATCTACAGATAGTATATAGGTGTAATGTAATGGAGTAATAAAACTTCCATGATTTAATCCGACTGTAACAATATTTTTTGTATCAACAGTCATAATTATTATTTATGGAATTTTATTTTCTGTGTATTATTTACTTTTGCTCCAGATTTCGCCCAAACCCTACCGTTACTCCAAATCCAATAAGGCAGGTCCATATGCCTTCCGACGTGATGGTGCAGTCCATCCAAATATTCGTTCTTTAACCTTCCTTCGGTTTTGTATGGCTCGATTAATACAAAACATATTGCAGCAATTAGCAGTGTTACAACACAGCCAGATATATACTGCCGGGATTCGGGAAGTATCAGTCAACAAAAGTTAAATCGAAACAAACCAAAGCACGACAAATGCAATATCAGATTTTTTACATGGGAAAAATAATATTTATTATTTTACATTACCACCATCGTCACACGTTTGTTTCTGTTTCCCCAGTATACCAACAGTAAAGCGAAGGGCATCCACATTGCAAACATTCCAATATTAAATAAATGGAGGAAAGCACTCATCACCAGCAGATTCGGTGGAAAAAATTCAGTCATATAGACGAGTGTATATATTTGAACAATGTCCACTGCCAATCCAGCTAACTACATAATTCATTATTTTAATTTAGAACTTTCAATTCATGAGCTTATGATCAAACGGGTAAAAACGTTAAATACGTTTTTAGGCAAAAACGTTTAATTCACTGAAGACCAAACCACAGCATTTCCGGTGGGTTCAACGTCTAATTTCTAAAAATAACCTGCCATTTTCAATAATAGCTATCACAAAAGCGTATCTAGGATTTTGTAATGGGGGGATCGAGTCGTCTGGGGGGGGGGGGACTGGAAAATCTTGCAA
>JABASD010005917.1:0-11303 GCA_019776165.1 Pogonognathellus flavescens
CAAGAAACATCATGTACAATAATGTCATAAATTAATTAATTATGATGGTAATTAATGCATACTTTTATTTATATAAGGATTTATGCTAAATTTACTACACGTTGCATGAAATACGAGCTATATAAATTATGGTAATATTATTTAGCTCACTTAAGATAAATATATTTTAGAGGATTGTGGCAGGGCAGGGGCATAAGTTAAGTCATCAGACAATAGAAAGAAAATTGAGGTATCCCATATTTTTGTAATGATTAGGAGGATTGAGTAAAAATAGTATAGAGCATTTTTGATTGCGCTTGAATCTACTTATACCTCGTACGCATAATCTTATAAGAAATTACAGCTTAGACTTTTGAATACTGTCACTGTATCTACAAATCACAACTGTGAAGAAATAATTAATATCGTTCATGTACAAAGTACACGTGGGCGTCTCATAGTCATTGCCGTAAGTCAAAATATGTAAAAGTAACAGTTAAAGTTTGTCTGATTGTGATGGAATAGACGAAATGTTTGTTCGCTCATTTCGTTTGACTCTGATTTGTCTTCTCTTCTGTGTGTACGCATTAGACAGGCGCTGTGTGAATGCAAAGAGCAACAAGTAAGGCGAACAAAACGAACAGAGACAATTTCCAATCAAACAAAACAACACCTTTTACTTGTCGTCTGGTCTCTCATTAATTGTTATTACGGCTTTGAATCTACCTCATACTGTATGTGTGCCATGTAAGCAAAAATGGGTAATACGAATAACTCTATACCTGAACTGTATAACGATTTAATGATGCAAAAGGCAAACAAACGGCAGATCAAAGCAACTAAATGCTCAGTCATCCAAATAGGTGAACTATAATGGACAACCAAGAAAAAGCATCAAATTTTTAAGTTTGCAGATGTTTTTGCACGTTCGCCCCAGGTATGCAAGTGACTTGTGAAATTGTGTTGTCCCTCAATGGGATGGCTTCAAAATAAAATAAAACTAACATTAAGCAGTCTAACACACAAATAGTAACTGGGAGAGAAACAGACACAAGCGTTGTATAAGACCTCATGAGGTCTAAAACGGGTGTAGCACACGCATAATGCACTAACAAGGTTAAAAACTCCTAATATTTTACAAACCGTCCTGAAAGTAGAACCAAAAGATATAAAATAAAATTAGACTGACTTATATAGTCCTAACCAATAAAGCTAACGATTCCAAGTGATTATTTTGTGTACCACCTGTAGCATTCAATTATTTTCTTGAAGGGTTAAACTAAAATAAACCTTGAGTGTCCCTTAGCGCTATCTGCTTCAGAGAATATCATCTCTCTCGCAAACAAATGAGTTCAGACAACTTTAAATAGCAAATACCATAAAATAGCAACCTGCCTAAACTGAATCACACCATCGGTCTGCCTCACTAGGTTTGGTTGGCCTCATATTACATCAGGGCTTGGAGTTTATTTTGAAAAAGGACAAGCGTTGTAATTGCAAGCAATCAGAAGCAGAATAATTTCATGATTCATTCTCATCACTGACCCCTGTCGTTATTACATTATGGTAGTTTGGACGAATGCTAATGTCTACAGCGAAACAACATTCACTCTTTTTAGAGGATGTTTAAAAGCATAATTTTTAGAGTACCTACCTACTAGCCTACAACTGACTAACAATAAGTAACTATGACACGGTGAGATACCACCACACAGATGCTAACAAAATGAAATGCTACAAATATTACTTCTCCTATATTTATTACCATTATATACTTGAGTTCATTAAAAGCATGGGACGCAGACCCAAGTGCTCATTGTTGGAAAAGATGACAGTAAGAATTCATAAATTTTCAGGTGGATAATATTTACTGCAAAATAAATGGGTTGTGGTAAGGTTTGTGTGGTGGGCTGCTAATGCTGATACAATAAAATTAGTAGAAAGACAATAAAACAAATGTGGTGAACTCTATTTGGTTTTGTACACACAATTACTAATTTACTGCACACACACACACACATGGCACATGGCAATGTTGTTTTTGCCCAAAGTTAAGTAAACTCATGTACTAAACCCAAAATACACCTGGCTATGCCACGGACTGAACTGCAACCGTTTTAGCACCATTTTATACATTTGCTGCACGTATAAAAAACGAACCTGTTGATGTAATGCTTTACAACTTAATTTCTCAATACTACAATACATTCATACTCAAACAAGACTACACAACACAAAACGTAGTATATGCCAAATGTCATTAGATACTCCTTCATTCCTACACACTAAAAAATATCGACACACATGCAGATAAAATAATAATAATAGGTGTATAACATTGAGACTAGTGCAAGTACAATACACACTATAGAGACACACAAGACAGACTCTCCAACCATAGTAGTACATATATAAGGAGTATTGCCACAAAATAGAAACACTCCACTAACATGGCCTTTTACATTATTATTATCAGTATGTCTCTCAGTCTGTCTCTCTAGGAGCACGTATCATTCTTCTCCATCTCACAAAGCAGTATAACAATTCACAGTGTCATACCACGTATGGAGAACAGAACACAATGAACGGACAAACAGGCTTCAATACACCAGACAGTCAGCCTCCGAGATGTGTGCGATGACTTTATGTAATCAAAGATTGCCTCTCTACCAACTTTATCATATCTATCTGAATACTTATAAATATGTACAGACAACACACACACACAATACAAAACTTGGTAATTCTATGTGCATATATTACACGCGAATGAATGTAGTACAATGGATGTGTGTGTGTGTGAGTGTGTGTAAAAGTGCAGCTGAACAACATACAGATAACATTATTATTATTATGCATTCAGTGTGCAATGTAATCGGGTCTGTGTATACGTAATGTATTGTGGATTGTATGCCATCCGTCTATTTATGTGTGTCTTGTGGAGATTTACTTATTTACACCTTCAAGACAATTACTTATTGCTTTACGGTTGCTCTTTTCTTACCCCTTTCTGCCCATTCACAAACTCAACAGTCATTAGTCGTTTTGTCATGCAGGTCAGCTCAGCATCTCTATATACATCATTGACGACTCTACCACTACGACTATAAGATCATTCATGCAAAATATACCTATAGGCTGCTCCTAGCTACAAGTACATATATTATAGCAGTGGACATGAGAGTAATATTACCACAGTGTTTTCTGTGATCTATGACTGCACTGATTTTTTAAACGAATGGTGCAGATAATTTTTTTAGGTTGTCCTACGAAAGAACGTAGGCATTGATATTATAGTAATATTATCTTTATCTCTTGTCTTTATCTCTTATCAGTTATATATTTGGTTGAGACAGTTAAAACGTACGGCGAGACTGCCTGCGACTGAATCAGCCCTGTTCTCTGCACGTAATATTTTAAAGGTATGCCACTTACTTGTGTGACAATAGTATCTACATAATTTATAACATGGGCTAGTTAGTTAGGTACCTGCGACTTTTAAATTTAATAATAAACAGCTGCGTTGAATTTGGATTAGTTAGGTATTTTAGATTTGATTATTACATTTCGTTTCATGTACCCATAACATACATGTCAGGACACTTGATAGAGATAATTATCATCCTCTATATATGTAATAACATTGCCATGGTCTCTTGTATATATTTGTGATGCCTTCTGCTACACGACGACACATACTGATCTGTGTGCAATTCTACGTGGTACTGTACGTGTGTGTGAATGTGTATCTGAATCTGATGGTCTATTATTTCAACTTAATTTGACTCGCCTAGAATAGAAAATACAGTTCACAGGTCTAGTCGTAGTAATATAATCTTGTGTGCATATCTGAATGTAGTAGGTCTGTAGTAATGTAACAACATGCATAAACACTTGATTCGAATTGTAAATCTTGTTGCTTTTGCCTTGCTTTTATATCGTTGTTTTGTTATCAATGCTTTTTGTCTCGTCTTAAATGAAATTTGTATGCGTGTAGTATGTGTGGAAAATGTGTGAGTGTGTATGTAATAATAATATGCATGTGGACTACCAATACAATCCGCAACGTAATGCACTTTGCGCTCTTTCTTGTTGTCGTAAAAGGATTGAACATTTATATTTCACATGATGTTATGTTGTACTATTACGTTCTCAGTTACAGATTCAGAATGTATGTTCGAACAAGAGAGACGGATAATTGTAACAGGGAGTTTCTTCATCCTGTTTCATCTGACATGCATAAATATCTGTAATTCGTCCGTAGGTAGTCATTCATTTCGGTTGTCTGATTTGGGAGCGAGGGAGTGAACTTAACTTTTAATTTTTAAAGTTGATTTGTTTGCAGTTTCGAAGCAGAGCAGTTGTTAGCTGACTGAGTGAAGTACAGCACTAAAGTGACATAAATAATGCATAGCACGCTTCTTTGAACTTTCTCTTAATCTAATCACTGTAAGTGATCAGATTTTCAGTGCTCTCTGTGCTTTGTTGCGTTATAGGTATTTGCATATCATACGTGGATACATTTTATATGTACCTATATACTTTAATGCGAAGAGTATCGAATTTGTATGGATTGACTTTTATCAATTCAATAGTGTAGATCTAGTTGTAAGTAGTGTCATACGCCATATTACAGTGTGCTATAGGGTGTAGGATAGAAATAATCATAATCATAATAATATTTACCATTACAATCCACAATGCCCACGCTCACTACTCATGTCTGAAAACGATGTTGGAAAGGAAATGCATCAAGGTATGACATGACAGTCACTCAATGCTAAACTTCTTAACTGCAATGCAACCACACTAAAATTTAGTTATGAAGGTAGTTTATCCCCATAAAAAACTGTAACAGCTTCGTCCGTCATGTTCGTCTACTGGCAAGTAAATTTTCATTTTTCAAATAACACATATTACTCCACCACCACACACTACACTTATTGCGATTACACTTCCCATAAAACACGTCTCACCGCATGTCTCATACTCCATTTCATGTTATAACTCTTTGTATAATAAGTTTCAGCATAAGTAACTGTAACTTTCGTCGTTTTCCGCGTTTCAATATTGTCAGTTACTTATCTCAGCTTTGTACGTGAGACAGAAAATCAATCCGCTCAATAATCATACGAACCCGTTAGTCAGCTTCCTTCTAAAATATTTTTACGACTCTGATCATTCTGTGTAGATCCATTCCAAACGTATTTTATTGCAGACAGAGATTTTAAATTATTACATTTCTACGAATAAGGAAAACTGGTACTCGTAAACTACTTTTCTGATGCTAATTGTGTATAATTAATTAGTAATTTCTTGGTAGAAGCATTATGAATGTTAATTTTGGGAATCAGTGAGTTATTCAGAACTGCAGATTGGAATAAATTAATTAAAAAACTTCCAATTGAACGAATGAGACAACACAGCAACGTGACAAACGACAGACACACACACAACCCATGTATGTACATGTGCATACAAATTACAGATACTCCGAGAGGCCGGTTTCTCATTTACCGATATTGTAGAAGTAGAAGAAGATAGAAGTAAAATATCATGCATGGTGGTTGTAAATCTAAAGATTGCTTTGTGCACGATGAGCAGCACTTGAGTACAATGTCTGTGACAAGGTATTCGCAAAAGCTCTACACACGGCTGCAAGTTTTCGCCCATTCACTTTAACCCGAAGCAAATGTGTTTCCAAGAATGAAATTGTATCATCATCGGGTACTTCTAAACTTTTCATGCACACACAAGAACTGATAGCAACAGTAAATGAAACAAACCAGCAACTGGGACAAGTTTGCTGAATTCTGCAGGCGCTTACCAAACTGATGCAGCAAGTCAAGCAAGTATTATACGATATACATACAAACTTCGCAAATGTAAATATTCAAATCTCAGATAGTATTGATTAATTCCCTATAAAATCATACTTCTCAAAATTGCGAATTATAAACATTGCCTACTGCTATAGTCAGCTTCCATATCAAATCCTGCTGCCGACTAATGGCAAGTTTACGGGACTTTAATGTAATATGTTTGTGTGGAAGTGTCTTCGTAAAGCAATTACTTACCTACTAAAGTTTACGTCTACACTTTTATAATTCCTAAGTCGCTATCTAAAGTTTCCGTTTGGTTGATGACAATTTGATAAGCCTTTTTATATTCTACATTCTGTATGTATAACGCGATAACATAAAATCTGCAATGTATTATATTATCAGGCAATATTAAATATAAGCAGTCTATGAGTAGTTGACTTACAAGAGAATAAATCTTACACGTTACAATATGTAGTATAAAAAGCTGCCGTTAAAAAACGATCGAGGGCATTTTAGATTAAGGCTCAGTTTCACCTTCCAAATGTAAAGTTATTGAAATAAAGAACACCGTATTTCATTTTCAGACAGTTTGACTTCAAAAGGATGTGTGCTTCACGTTTTGCTAACAATAAGTGTCTTAGCTCAGAATACATTAATTTGCTGTAGAAAAATGCAGACATTTTTATCTATAGTGTTTCATTGATATGTGTAGTATAATAAAATGAAGACCTAGATTGCAAAGTGTATTCCATGGAGATACTTATTAGTTCTATTATCTCTGCTTCTACATATAATATCATATAAGCTGGAAAACCTACCATTTGCATCGTGCGAGAGTAAGATATGCTTAATTGCAGCTGATATGGCTAGGCATTGCATATTAAAATGGATACTACCCAAGCCTTTTCATATGCTGCCCTTGTTCTACTGTATCTAACGATATTTAGCAATATTATTGGAAATCAATAACTGCCTTCTAGAGTGGCAATATCTAATTGCTTTATGACGTGTGTAATGTTATTCAACACACTATAAATTTTGAAGCGGTAACAACAGTCATAAAGAGCACAAAGCATGCAACGGTAGATAAAGCGTAGGTATAGTTATACTAGAAACTCATTTAAATACACTGAAAGAATGCCATTTTATGGCAATTTATGTAGACCAATCTCCAATCTACTGTTACTGTCTCTAGCGCATAGTATTTTAATATTTTCGTCATAGAACAATAACGCTACTCACTAATAAATACGTGTGAATTATTTAAAACAATCCATTTACTGGCAGATGCATGCGGTTTTCTGAGATCTCACACATGAGCGAAGAAATAAAAAAAGAAACCTTTTATTATCTACGAAATAAATTTGCACGTGGGTTGGAGTTGGAATTATTATGTATTCAGGCATGATGCAAGTTGTGAACAGCAAAAAATTACGTAGGTATTTTTATAAGCAAGAATGTAGCACACAGGATTGGTATCCTAATTCTAATATAATATGCATATGCATTTACAAATTGTATCCCATCCCTGACACAAAAACCGATCGTCTTGACTTGTACTAATTTGCTTTATAAACCAAAGAACTGTTAGTAGATAACAGTAATAAAATAATTTTTTATATGCAAAATCCGAATCGGTGAAGACAATAAGCATTTTATGAGGTAATACTAATGGAACGTTGCAAACCTAAGTAGTGTAAAATTTCATAATTCACAATATATTAATGTGTTATCAATTAGAATGAAAAAGTAGGTTTGAGTTCCCATTCATCATTTTAACTGTCGGCTCCACTCACGCAGTTTTTGTCTTTCAATCAAAGTATATGCTGTATGTGAGCTACTAATAATGCACATCATATCCATATACCTACATAATATTTGATATTGTGCAATGTTGACTCATGTATCAATCCATTTGTATTTGCAGAATTTACATTAGCTAATTGGTGGGGTATTTATTGATTGCAGCTGCTGCAAAGCTTCATTTGGCTAAAGAACAATGGACTTATGGCATTTTTGATGGATATCAAAGCAGTTACCTAGAAAATCATCATTAGTCAATACAAATAGTTGCTTTAAACAGGCCTTCTTAAGAGCACATTGTAAGTACCTTACCAACATACACAAAAGAGATTTTAAAAACAAGCAGTTGTACTCTTGTGCTGTATAGAAGGGTGGTGCATTGTTTAATCTGTACATACAACAACAGAACCCGTTGCAAAGTATACTTAAGGATTTGAGAAAATTGATTTATCCAAAAAATTAGGCCTGAATGATGTACTGTGTGTGCTACACTGTCAAACATTTCGCATGCAGCAAGAAAAGCTGACAACTAATCTAATGTATCTATCTTTGTGTCTATCTAAGTAAATATTTGGTGAACTTTTCCAAGTTTACTTTAGTTTCTCAAGAGTTTAGAGTTGTACAAGCAGTTCTGATACTCTCATATCTATTGCGTCATAAACTTATTATATATAATGTTTATCAAAATTCCTTCTAGCATCAAGCTTCAAATTGAATTGCTGAAAAATTGCTTTAGTATAGGTACTTGTAAGGTGAACTTGCTTTTCCCACATAATCCATTTAATTACTGTTAGACAGAACATTTGTGTGCTAGTGGATGGGAATAGGATACCTAAGTTGAATTACTAAATAATCCACGTAAGATTTCGTAGATTTCCATTTCAGTTGCATTCATGCACACCAGTCCTGTTTGGTTACCTTTACGGAATGAAGGACTCTTGGAAACTCACGAGTCAATTTGTTAAAAGCTTCAAGGAGTCCCTCGTGAGAAAACTGAGCGTCTAAAAACTGCAGGAGCCTGAAAATCCTGATGGTGATACACACAAGTGCCCATATAGTACTTTCAAATAGAATTGAAGATGGAATTACAAAGACACATACTACATCAACCTACAACATAATTCATACGAAATAGTAAAATAAGTGGTAGGGGATGAGACTACGTGAAGATGAGCTATGACAGACTCGACAGACTGACAGTTATCTGAGTGTGTGCAGCAGAACTGAAAAATGCCGTGAATTCTAATGTCTTCAGATGAATGAAACTAAAATACAAAGTACCTGTACCTGTAATTATATCCTCACAGTAATATTAACTAACGATAATTACATATCAAGTTAAAGAATATTACATCTGTATATTGCTGACATGACCTCGGTTCAATAAATAAAGGAGCTCATATTATGATCATTGTTAATATATCAAAGTATTCCTTCACAGAAACCCATACATTCATATTAGAATATTTGCATTCCACTCAATGAGTAATTAAAACTATTCGTTTTACCTTTACATACTTGCGGCTTACCTACACACGTATACAATATATCATATATCATCTTACGTGCATGCCGTCATTATTTTTCATTTTATTTTATTAGCATTCGTGCACCGCTGGCTACCTATATAGCTACTTTACCACATAATATCTTTCTTCTTCTTCAATCCTCTTCTTCTTCTCTCACTCACAGTTTTATAATACAACACTTACCATTATCCTACACTTTTGTGCTTCTGAAAGTTCAAGCTGCGCTCACAAAACCATTATAAAATATACAATGTAGCGATAAAGCAGAAAAACTATTTCGTAACATCTTCTATGGTAGCAGCAGTTCTGTTTGTAGTAGCAATGGGCTAAAGGATACCTAAGGTGCTTATCACCAGACCATCATATAGATGACCAATAACATTGGACTGCATTAGAGTACCACTACCTATCAGGTATTTTCATGTCAATATATGATCTGCATGCATGCGATGTGAGTATGTACATAATATTTTGCATGTACGAAGTGGAATGTACCAATCAGTAGCTGAAAAGAGTGATTCATGAGTGTTTGCTCTAGATTGGACGGTCAAATCATCTATATACAGATCTCATTCAATGAATATTAAAAGTAGGGAGTAGTACCATGCAAGTAGATATATCTCTTACGCATGCAATTGTCAGTGAGTGGTAGTAGTTAACAGTAGAACAGTGATTAGTGTGAGTAGTGTGTATCAACAGACCTGGGTTGATGTTCAGACAATATAATGGGGAATTATCATTCAATGATATAGTAATGTAAACTAAACTGAAGCAAGTAGGTAATCAATAAACATAATAGTAATGTTGTAGTTTCGTAGTAGTAGTAGTAGCAATAGTAATAGAAGTAGTAGTGGTTGTAGTAGTAGTTGTATTGTGTGTATAGGAATGGTGATCTGGTGTTCTAGTGATGCTGTATAGTTATACAATGGCATTATTATAGCTATAGGAACATGAGTCCAGGGCAGTTGGAGTAGATGTATTGTATTTTGTAGTTCAAAATGGATAGGTTTGGATTATGGATTGTGGGAGAACAGAACTAGTCATGAGATTAGGTAGACAAAACAACTGAAGAGAAGAGGGACAGCGGCCCTGAGGCGACCGATCCTTAATTAAAGTGTCGTTGAGTCAAAAAATCCAAATGAAATATGCACAGCTAAAAGTGAAAGGATGCTGCTCATTGTCAGTATAAATCGAAATGTTATTGAATGTATTTGATTGGAATTACGTTAACTAATGTACATACATTCAGATTTGTAATAACAATGAGTAAAAATATTTAATGGTGTGAGTAGTCCGTACTACTTACTCTCCCCAGCCTATATAGTATTTAGTCGTAACACTAATAGTAAGTGTACATTAGTAATGGCGAGCAATGGCAAACCAACTTGGACGTTTACGTGTTCATTCATCTCAATATGTTCTCAGATCTGATCTATCTCCACATTTTCTACCGATAATAATGCAATGCAATGGTTAATAAATATAGATGGAGCATAATATTATTAATAATATTCTACGGGATAGGTAGGGATGGAGAGATATGCTTACAGTAGTGGGTTGGCAGGTTAGTACGTTAAATCATTGCAATAATAATATTGTACTTAGTAATAATGTACCCCGTGCACTGCTTTTGTTTTTCCATAAGATATTCGGCCTTTCCAAACAAATTCGTACTATTTAATAACATAAACTTAGGTACTGCATATTTGAAAAATGTATTGTGAGATATATTACACTGTGGAGTACTCCGTTACATACTTATCAATTGCAACGACATGAAACACAACCAACAATTTAAGAGAGTACAGTAATGCCTCTATTTACAATCATTTAGCTTCAAACAGAAGTAAAAAGCTTTCAGTTACAGATGCATTAGTTAATAAACACGCCTTCACCTTGCCTTTACAATCTTATTCAATAGATATAGTCATAAGTTTCTCAACAGTCATTATTAAAAAGTAGGATCGAGTTACATGTCATGTTTCATTCGTGCAATTCTTAACTGAACCATTTTCGCCGTCGGGATATTTTGTACTGAAGTCGGAGATAGACTTCACTATTACAATTTGCCTCGGACTTAAATATTATTAATTATATCATAGCAAGTGGATCCCTTGCCCCTTATAGTATGGAATCTTCGCCTGGGAAAATTCGGCAAATTCGTGTA
>JABASD010005918.1:0-11302 GCA_019776165.1 Pogonognathellus flavescens
GAAGGGTTGCATATTTTGTTAGTCGGTAAAACCGGACCAACCGGAAAACTAAATTATGATGCGCTTAAGTATTTTCCGAAATAGTTGGTGAGTCGCTCTCATAGCGTCAGAATGTTGAGAAATTGACTTTAATTATGAGGAATTTCGACGCAGGTTAAAAATTAACATAATTTTACTTATTTCCAATTGTCCTCATGTTACTACAATTACTTTTCGGAAGCATAGTAAATATAACTTTTCTTTTTATTTCATTTTATTAACATATTAGAATATTCAACAAGTTCAAGTAAACGTAATGTTTCATTATGGTGAATAAAACATTACTGGTCTTAAGCAATAAGAAATACAGTTGCAGTGTGAAAATGTTGATCATTTTCTGAGAAATAAGGAGTTAAATAATTTGAAAGCGTACCTGTCAATTATAATTCTGATGCCGACAGTGAAATATTTATAGGCATATCAATTTTTTCCACTACTATGTACGGTAAAAGAAAAACATCTTTCCGTCAATTTTCTGCTATGAAAATTATACAGCAACACATTATTTATTAGAACTCCCGAAAGTATTAAAGGTATTAATACAAACAAATAACATACATAAGATAAGCACTAATAAATAGAATCCATAAGTGATAAGATAAATGCGGGAATCTTTATAATTTATTAGAAGAATATATGAGCTGAGAGAAACTTTGAAATTTTTGTTTCCTTGATCCTTTGATTGAGTTCAATCTGTCATGGGAAATAAACCAGCCCTCGAACTCCATATCGTATCTCTTGAGTCTATCCAGAGCTCATATCTTACAACTAAACCAATTTCAATTTAATTTTATTCAAGTGTCTAATTGCCAAGCCAGTATGTAGAGAGTGGGGAAGAATAGTAACTTCGGCTCTCCATCTCCAGAAGATAATGATTACGATTGATTGATGGACTTGGAGTTTGATCCGGAGCCAAAACTCCGGCTACGAAGAACAATTAACACAATGAATAGCTATGGATTAAGTTTAGAGCGGGTATGGAATAGGCGAGTGGTGACGACGAATGAGTTAATGGAGGAAGGAACTGGACGAAGAGAGAACTGCATAAATGTAAAAGGCAGGCCAATTAGCCGTTCCTAGCTTTAATTGTAATTCTCATACCCCACAAAGGGTGTATTGGGATTTTGTAATGTGCCCATACGTATATAATCCCCTGGCTGTCAATTAAGGTTTAATTTTACAAACCAAGTTTGGCTCAAATATTAAGAAATTGGGTAAAGCCAGGCACATGTTACAAGATTTTGCATGATGTCATTTTCAAGATTGCGCAGTAATATCATCAGGCAAATTAAAGACTACACTAGAGTATCAAAGAAATTAAATAATAATGATTTATCATGGTAGATAAAACACTTTATTGTCTAACTCCACGTCTGATACCCTTCATACAGTTCTGAAAAGGTCAATTCAGTCAAAAAATTCAAAATGTTGCAATTGGTTTTTCTGATATTGTCACATTATGTTTCATTGAAAGAACTTCCAAGATTCATGCAACATAATTATTGAATAACAAATTTCACTACCAACTGTTGTGCAAATGGATGTGGTAAAAAAGATAATTAGGGCTTTGACCATGCATAAACATGTAATAATTTAGTTACAATTCCGTTAAAATTGTTATAGGTATATGAAAATAACAACATGAGTCAACTGACAATTGCATCCAATCTGTATAACTTTTATATACGGGCAACTGTTTATGATAAATATACAGATAATGTAATATTTCCAATTGCTGCCTCAATTGACTCAATTCAATTCAAAAATACTACATTCATAGGTTTTGGTTATTTCGTGCCCTGTCAATTACAATTGACATTGGCATAAAGCATACATATAGTGCAGTGGTATGCAGATATATTAAAGTTACAAACAAATATTGAATAGGTTTACTGAATCTCGTTTGCATGCAAAATCTTTCTCTGTTTAGGAAAGTAAGGCTTATTGTCATTGTTGTCAGATAATGTTTTTCGAGTGTTCATTTACATTTCGGAAGCTTGAATCATCATGACGTGCATCATTTTAGCCTCGAAATGATTGCTTGCTCAATTATTTCTTGAATCCTATGCTTTTATTGATGGAGTTATGAGAATGCTGTTAACCATGAAAATGAGAATAAATAATTGCCTTAGGTATGTATTTACACACAAATATCCCGTGAGTGCACATATAAAGCCGTACTGTTAATTAGAGTAATGTTTCTACTATATAATGTACAACTATATTATATCAGCCACAGAAAGTACTGTTGTTGTATTAATAACATTGAAAGTGTAATCACGTTAAAACCTGTTGTTTCAAAAACACATAAAGCGTGCCACTATAATTGCCAAGGTACATAATACATATTATTGTATGCATTTTATATGTTGGCAATTATAGTGAAAAGAAATATGTTTAAAAAGATCATTCAGAACTGTTTCTCTCACTGCAGAAAATATCATACAGTGAAAGGTAATAAATTTTTTGTGTAATAAATAATGTTATTTGCTGCCCTTTTTCCGTCCAACATTCGAAATTAAAAACCACTGCACTCATGGGGTTCGGGTCAGTTGTTTCGTTCCCTGATCATTATGCTAGGCATAAAGATGGTAAATGCAGTGGTATGCAGCGATGTACAACGAAGTTAGAAATAATAATCCAAGTCAATGACTTCTATATACTTGCAAACTCTTTATCTAGTAAAATAAGGATTTGTGTGTTGGTCGGGGATTATTACAACTGCGCAACTAATGACGATGTAATGAGCATTTGCATTCCAGTGTATTATAAGAATAGCTCTCAATTCGGGGATTGATATCGCTCTTGTACAATAATTGAAGGCCATATTGCTTGTCAGCATTTCAAACATTTACTTTATCCAACATTGGCGGATAAGGGGGTATATGGTTCAAGCCCGCATGTACGAAACTAAAGTACCCCAGCGGTAATTGTTCTATTGATATATAGTAGGTAATATTATGAAAATAGTTATAAGTAATAAAATAACCAAATATAAATACAGCGCAGAGGTATGCAGCTATATGATAGTTCCAAACAAAATATAAACTTTATTGTTGTGCCACACTTAATCTCAACTCATAAAACGTATTCGAAAAATGAATTCTATTCAACGCTATCTTTAACTTTTAGCGAATGAAAATAATTTTTGGTTGAATTTTCATTTAATTCCAATTCCAACGTGTCGTTGTATTTGTATCCACGGTAGGTTTTCATGTTGAAATCTGCCCACTTTATTAAAACGGAAGCAACCTTGTATTATTTAGTAATGTTTCTAGGAGCCAGCTGAATAATTAAGTACAAAATTACTAGTAAGTAACATTTATGACGAAAGCATCTGCTTTATACTTATTGTTATATTTTAAATAATTGTACCTGAAATGTGTTGCATTTCAGGTACAACTAATTGATGAAATAATTTGCTTAAAACATGTTCAACAATAGTAAAAGTAAATTCTGTAAATAAAACAAATTCAATGAACATCCATTTTTATTGCTACAGACTGAAAACATCAATAGTTTATTATTTATTATATTTTGACAAATACCTATAAGTAAATTACGCTAAAATAAGGAAATACTAGTATCCTGGTATGTTAAAAAATGATATCAGTGCAATATTAAATTATTATTATTAATATCATTGAATCAGGGTTCACGGTAAAAAATAATTTAATAAAACAAAATTGAAGTCATCGCAATGCACTCATATGTTTTAACTACTAGTAACATTTTGTGCAGTGTCGTTACAGATGATAATGCTTTGAGACAGTTGTCGTTAAATGTAATTTTGCAGAGATGATCAGAATAGTACCAGTCAATATTACGGGATCTCGCATGAAAAATGTTTTGTATTTTAGTAAGATGAGAAATAATCATTTATATGTAGGATGCTCTCTTTTAGCTGCTGTAATTTTATTATCTTCGTCGCACAAACACTTGGACCACAAACCCTTTTATACGGTTTGTTGTCACTGTATGCGTCCAATGTGAATACATGGTCCCTATACATCATAAAGTCTATAATAACTACCATGGTTATAAGCCGCACCCGTAAGTAATTGATTAGTTGTATGTGATGTATATCTGTATGGTTGGAAGAATGAGACTCATGGTATGTATTATTCACAGGAGATCCAGAAGGATGATTGAAAGGGCTTTTCCCATAGTAGGACCCATTACCTGCTACACCTGGGCAGCACCGTATAAAAGGAAACATAATAATGTGAAATAAATCAACAACTGCCATTTGTGTTTCAGTATGAGCATTGCTCTTTCGTATTTTTATTCGCTCTTCAACGGCTCATTTTCAGGTGCAGCATCGTTCATGAAAAAAAGAAAATTAATATAGCATGACACCATAAAGCTGTAATGAAAGAAAACTAATCAGCGTAAACATAGACGAGCAAGAAAATGAATCTCGTGGAATTAAGCAAGCCGTCCATGCGATCAGAAATAGATTTATTTTGCATACCTGATACGGACTTTACAATCATACACGGTGAATATCAGAAAATATTTCCAAGCAATGCTGTTAAGGAACAATTTGCTGATATTACATTCAACATTCCTGGTAATAGTACTTTTATAGTTTTGGCAAACAGTTTTCTCTCGAATTGACGACAGTGCGAGTAACGAACAAGGACGATTCAATTTTAACTGCTGAAAAAACAGTGGCTCCTGTTGATAATTTTATGCATGCGTTGTTTAAATCGATTGAACTTTGTATTAATGATGTTGCTGTTACTGGTGCTTCTCCTAATACATATCCTGACATTGCGTACTTAAGCACTTTATTCGGATATGGAACCGAGTATAAAAATACTTTGGCTAGGAGTCAAGTATTTTACCTTGACACTTCCACAAATGATTTTACCGACCTAAACATAGGTGTGACTACTAGACAAAGCCTTATCTCTTTAAGCAAACCTCTATGTATGTGCGGGCCATTATTTCTTGACCTAGCAATGCAACCTTGATACATTGTTCATAACTCTGATCTAAAGATCAAACTAGTAAGAAATAGCAAAAAATTTGCACTATAAAGCATTGCGGAAAATTTTAAAATACATATTGACAAAACTCAATTCGTAGTGAGACGACATAAATTAAGTCCTACTGCATTAAATCAAGTCTCTCACAAAATGAACACACAGCCAGCTCTTTATCCTATACAACGTACAGAGATGAAACATTTCACTATAGCTAAAGGTTTGGATGAAGGAATTATTTTGGAAGGAAGCGGAACAAGGTGCTGGAGAAGGATTTGGAATGAAAAGGGACGGGGTGTTGGAAATGGTTTTGGAAGGAAGCGGAGCAAGGTGTTGGACAAGGATTTGGAAGGAATAGGAACAAAAGGCTTGATATGGATGTGGAAGGAAAATGGTTTGGAAGATGTAAGAGGACGAAATGATTTGTCGGAATGAGGGAGGAAAGGATTTGTTGGAATGGGAGAGGAATATGCGAGGAGGAGGAGGAAAGGATTTGTTGGAATGAGAGAGGAGGAGGACGAGGAAGATGAGGATGGGATGGAATGAGAGAGTAATGAGATGAGAGGCATGTTTGTATGGATGTAATAAATTATAAAACATTTCGCTGTATTTCAAAAAATGAATTTTTTACGTCTCTGTTCATTTTTGACACAACAGCAAGTAGAATTTTTATTCCCGATTAGAGTAGAAGAAAACATTATCACCGGGGTAATTGACTACTTTTTTGTATTGAGAAAATAGAAAACTTAACATAAAATAACAACCCAAATCGCCAGATGTAAATCGACAGCGAGGAAAAAGTCAATAACTTAGAAAAAGCGAGCAGTATAACCGTAAGTCTAAATGTATAGTTTATACTGGGAGAGTTTTATAAATGCTCTCACGCGATTTTGATACAGGCAAGTATCCTCCCACACATTTGATACAGGTCGGTATTATAACCTAGTCAACAAAATGGAATCAGAGGAACATCAACCGGAGAAAGAACTGTTGTTTGCATTATTATTTTAACTTTTCGATTAGGGCATTTATTAAACAATATTTTTTTGCCATGGTTTTTCATTGATTGTATACTGTGGATACTTACCTGTGTCAAAATCGTATGGGAGCAGTTATAAATTTCTCTCTGTACAGTTTTTACACTTTGGTTGAAACTTCAAGTTTTCTGCTTCGCCAGCGCAAATACCTAAGAATGTGCCGGCGAATTCATTCGCATATACAGTACACAGGTAAATGTGCCGTGAGTTTGCGTTTCACTTTCACAGTTACAACTGTTGCAACTCACGGCACATTTACCTACACCTTAACCTCTTCTTCCTCCCGCTCCTTCACTCTCTCTTTTATTGTCGGTTGAGGTGGATCTTGCCTGGTCTTCTGGTTTTGGCGTCTTCGTGTCGTTTTTTTTTGCTGTCGGTGTCGGTCTCCTGGTGTCGTGTCTGTCTTGGTGTCGTGTCTGTGTCTTGGTGTCGTGTCTGTATCCTAGTGTCGTGTCTGTGTCCTGGTGTTGCGTCCGTGTGTCGTCTTGTTTTGTCCTTACGGTTCCGCCGTCATCTGAAAATGAGTAAGTAGTCAGTTTGTCATGACTGAATATCATTCATGACAAAATGAAATTAAGATTTTATGTTGTTATATTAAATATTACAAGCTCACCTACAGGTAGCTCACCTGTAGGTGAGCTTGTAATTTAATTTGTAATTTATATAATTTAAAACATTTCAATTAATAGATTGTACTTCGCGCTCAAGCTCACGAGTAGGTGAGCTTGTATTTGTACAATGTTGAACTTTAACCAAAGCTTCAAAAGGGAGTACGTTAACGTAGCACGTTAACTGTGATAGTTAACAATGTGATATTAGTACAAATCAATTCAGATGAATTGATACTCCCTTTTGAAGCTTTGGTCATAGTTCAACATTGTGCAAAGACAAGCTCACCTACAGGTAAGCTTGTAATTCTATCAATCTATCTAATTTTAGTGTGATATAGATTTAGGTCATTCTGCTCCTAGAAGAAAGCAAAGAGAAGAAGTCAATATTGATTTGTGTATAAGCAATACAGAAAATATTATTCTCTTTGAGTTACCCTGGGAGCAGGAAGAACCGAAAAAACCAATTATTTTTATTAAATACTAATACCAATAATAATAATATTTTTCAATTTGTAGGCTGCTTTGAGATGGAAAGCTGCACAGTCTGCCTGCAAAGTCTGTGCCGATAGCACAGTCAGCTGGCTTTTTGTTTCCGGCCGATGGTATGGCCCCAGGAGGGGACGCTTTTGGCTCTGGGCACCCTGGTTGACTGACCACAGAGGCTACCACGGAAGCAGCAGCAGCAGCCCACCATTCTTCCAGCTTTTTGAGCGGAATCGGGTTTGGCAAGCCAGATTTTGAGTCAGGAATAGCTCGTTAATTGTGATATTTATGTCAATTGATTCGTAATGAATCAATATATCCATATATATATATATATATATATATAGCATACATCATATTATAATATAGGTATATATGTCGATGTCGTAGTCAACCAGGGCCATCGGCGGTCAACGTAGTCAGCCGCCTCCGGGCAGGCGGAGACGGTTTCTAGTTCTCAATTTTGCTTAAACCAATAGTGTGTACCTTAAAATTGTACTGTTTGTTTCGAAATGTTTGCCCTATATACCTGAACCTTATTAAACGAAACCAAATTAAACTAAATTAAACTTATTCATACATAATGCTTTGACTTGTGTTTGGTTTTCGTAAAAAATAAACCATTATAATGAAATGAAGGTTCGATTGAGATTTTAACCTTCATTTCATATGTATTACGAATGAATAAGTTTGTAGTAATGTTCAGGTATATGTAGGGAACAAAAACGGCCCTGGTGGACTACGACATATATGTATATAGAGGATTTTTCGAATGTCTCCTGAGAAAACATAGTCTTGCCATTTCGGCTGTTTACCTTTTGGACTTAACTTAAACTCCGCTGCATACGTCAGCTAAGTACAAAGACCCAACCTCCCATTTACAATTGGCTGTTTTCTCAGGGGACATTCAGTAATAAGTAATTCATCTGTAGGGGCCGGTTTCATCTTAGCCGTCCTGATCGTCTTGGTGGTGGTTCTTTCGGGCTGTTGTCTATTTCTCCATCGAAGCGAAATTGCGGAGGGTCTCACTCGTCGGTGTGGAAAAAGAAGAGCAGGAAGATCAGGAGTGGAAGACCTGTCGTCAGTTGACCGTAAGGTGTATTTTTGTTTAATAAATAAATGAAATACAACTACCTAAATTTAAAATTAATTAATAATACCTAATTTTATTTTTATTTTTCAGGTTCCTAAGGTCGTCCCTTATAGTCGACCTCGGGATAAGATTACCCTGCGGTCAGACAGTAGAGACATGGCTCTATTTTAATTGTAAAAATTAAATAAATTGTAAGTTTTACTTACCTACCATGTTTCCTTTGGTTGTTTTTGCTGCCTGTGTGTCCGTTGGAGAAAGAAATGAATGGAGAATCCATTCACTGTTTGACCCAAAAGACGCCACAGCCACAACAACATCCTTTACCGCTGTTCATTACCCGGTCCCTTCAGGGATTTAAATTGTTTTCTTCTTTTTTTCCAGATATCTGATGTATATGGAAAAAAAAGCGTAAGGAGGAGCATAAAATAATTAAAAGTAATAATTAATTTTATTATTATTATTTTGACATATTTATATCTACGATTTTTTTGTAACTGCATAAATAAACTAAAGTATATTATATATTTGCAGAAATGAATAAAACACAACTGCAAGAATGGGAATTATTGCAGTTGTGTTTTGGTTCATTTCTGCATGTATACTTCAGTTTATTTACGCAGTTACTAAATGAAGCTATAACACCATATCTTATATTACTGAGTACAACTTAAAGGTACTACAGCCATACTATTAAATGATCAGAATATTTCATGTGAGCTCGGATGCCACATGATTTGCTACATGTGGCAGGGGCATGAAATAAAGATGTACCGCAGAAGTATTGGACGTTAGATGTGATGAAGGGATTTTATATGTGTGGTCTGCCTGCAGATCATCTACAAACTGGTATCCGACACAACCATTGGGGCCAGGCGCGTAGCCAGGAATGACAGTTGGGGGGTGCACAGCAGGAAAAACAGATGTATGCCTTCATTTTATTGTAAATAAAGGCTTCGGGTTTAGTCAATGGGTTTGATTTTAATGCAATTAAGCAAACGAGTAGCTAGTATTGCCCTTCGTGGGGGTGATACGGTCATCTTACGCTCATAAATGATCATTTCCGCGCGTAGCGCGAAAAATTTGGCTAAAATATGGGCTAAAATGAACTAGAAATAAATTTAATTCGCGCGGAGCGCGCGACTTTTTATTACTTTTTGTTATTTTAGAGTAAAATTTGATGCATTTGACTTGTTTTGTGGAAATTTCCAAAAATATCTAGTGTAAGTTCACATATTCTGGGGGGTGCACGTGCACGCTGTGCACCCCCCCTGGCTGCGCGCCTGATTGGGGCTACCGAATATTGGAATACCACGGGCTATGTCGTTTCCCTGGAATATGACGACTTGGCAGTAGAAACAATGCAACCCGAACAACAGTTCCCAGATGACAACCAGGTACAAAATTAAACCAGCTTAGAGGACCAACCATGTATACAACAACCCCAAACAGCCACTAATTTTGTAACCGTTTTTCGAGATTCTGTCACAGTATCCCTGCCCAGGATCCCAATACTCAGATTCCACGCAATAGAGACGCCGCCACCTCCACCTCCACAACGACAGATGGATACGACTAACCAAACAGTACAATTCTGTCCTTCTCGAAACTTCACCCCATCCTGAACGCCAAACACAACATCATCTGCAGTCTCAACTTCACAAACTCTACGAAATAACACTGTGCAACGTACTCCCGTAACTCTACAATTGAACAGTTTCCCACAACCAGGTACCTCACAACAATTACACATTGTTTCAACATCAAGACCATTAATCTCGAAACCACTGAGAAAATCCTAAGTACGAAAACAAATGGCCGAATGTAGCAGCAAATTGAAACGCCTACAAATAAAAAAACAAAAGTTCGACTGTCCTCACTAAGGAAAAGTATATTATAAACCAGACGGATTTAACAAACACATTAGAACCCACACACTCCCAGTTCCATGTCCAAATCCAAATTGCAATCAACGATTTGATAGATCTCGAGCTGCAGATAACCACCAGAAAATATGTGAACATCGTCCACAATAGTATGACCTGAATCTCTGAATCCGCCTCCACAAATCAAATTATACACGTATGTATCAGAATTACTTTTAATGAAAATTACAATTTAATATTTTTCACAGGAAAAGAAGCAAAAACAGGGAGCATTTACAAAGTGCGATTTAAAATTATATCCCCTCATTAGAAATAATAATCACTTTTATCAATCTAAATTATTTTAAATCAGTATGACTATTAAGACAACGATTTTTCATTCACTTACGAGTAAATCAATCAACTATACATATATATAGTGTACCACTATAGTATTCAGTTATAAGTGTTAAAGAAGCCCAGTTAAAAATGTAAGAATACACAACAAGCCCACGGTATACCTACATACACCTGAAGCCCTGCTAATCTTAAGATATGCTGTGTTGTTCATGTTAATACAAATTAGTCTAACTTAAGCTTTGTCATCGATACGTCAGAATAAATAACTCTAAACACATAGCAATGTTTTTAACGAGGATGAGATGGTTAAGGATGTTAACAGTTTTTGTGTATAGTTAAGTGGAACAGCAACAAGATTGTTTTGATAGTGTAATGTTAAAAAATGTTATGTTTACTTAGGACGTGTCTTTTCACTCAACATTTGTGATTCTATTTTAAATTGTTAAAATAAGCTTGACGTAGTATGCTCAACACATAGATATAATTGATTTACCTTGATCTATGTAATTAAAAAACGAACAGAAATGAATTTCAATTGAAGCGTGATTAATGGAGGAATCACAGCTAATGGTTGGAGTGAGCTGAGCTGAGTATACAGAATCTGACAAAACAATTTGTGACGAAACTAAACAATCTTCTTGGGATACTTCACAACGGTTAAACTATTTGCTTATTAATAAAATTAACATAAATTCTGATCTACATAATGAATATTTCGTTATAATAATGTAACTACACTAGGGTATGCAATACCGGTATTTCAATACCGGTATATACCGGTACTACCGAATACCGAATACCGGTTTTGCTTTCTCCAATACCGGTA
>JABASD010005919.1:0-11299 GCA_019776165.1 Pogonognathellus flavescens
TTTATAAAAATTTGAAAGAAATCGGCCGAAAACTGTGGCCTGTAGGCGGAGACGCAGAATACATAGGACGGGTATGGACCGGAACGGGGCATTGTGCGACTATAAGCCCAGCCTTAATGGAAATGGAGCAGAAATATGTCACTTTGCTAAAACTTATTATCTGCTTCTTACTTTCAGAGCTTTGTCGATGAAATTCAAAACAACCCATGCACCACCCGGAGATACACTTGTTCATCGAGGCGACGTGCTAACGGCTCTTTACTTCATCTCGAGAGGTTCAATAGAAATCCTCAAGGAAGACATTGTTATGGCAATACTCAGTAAGTAAAGTTGCCAAAGTCCTCATGTCTATTCCAGTATTCCGTGTACCTTCAATCATATTCAATCTTCATGTTCTTCATAGGCAAAGATGACATTTTCGGTGAAAATCCTTGTATCCACTCTACGATTGGCAAGTCTTCGTGTAACGTCCGTGCCTTAACCTACTGTGATCTTCATAAAATCGTTCGCGATGATTTGCTTGATGTGCTGGATATGTACCCTGAATTTTCGGAGTCCTTCTCCAACAACTTAGAAATCACATTTAATCTGCGCGATGTAAACTATCCCTACTTAATTAATGAAATAAACTGTCACTGTCACTTATTCTTAAAATTTTGATGATGCAATGTTTGAATCTGCAGGATGAATTGTCTGGAGTTGATCCTCGTGTGTCTCGCAATCATAAACCCACCTTTGGTGGAGCTTCTCGCTCCAGTTCCATGGATAGAGAGTCCGATGTTCGCAAGAAAGCTTACCAAAAGCCAAGGATACGAAGAAAACGAAGATGTAAACCTGAAGACAAATCTACCGATGACAGGTCTCAGGAGCAAGCGTTGCGATCACTTGTCATTCTCTTGTAAGTCCATTATGTAAAATTATTGATGAATACTGAAAAGAACGCGTTATATTTTATTACAGTACCGAAGAAGAGGGTAGGGCAAGGGGACCTGGCAGAGATGCATTAGGTTCTTGTACTCATCTTCCTGGAACCATAGAACTTTCCCCTGGAATGGCAGGATTGGATGTTACGCCCCTCCAACTGGACTTTGCTGATAGACCAGAGAAAAGTGAAGGTTGCACTGCCCTCATTACTGCTGAAGCAGAAAAGAGACGAACTCATCGGCGCTCAATAACACATTCCTACCAAGAGGGAACCTCAGACTCTGATGGTCACGCAGTTTCCTTACACACCAGAATAGATCAGCTCAGCAGGTAATTCTAAGACACGCAATTTTATGAACATGCCTATACGATAATGGTATTACTACAAGTTATGTTATCTTTAATTGGAAAATAATACAACATTAATTTTCATACAATTAGACAAATGGTGGAATTGGAGAGACGGCTGGGCTCTGAAGTACACACAATTCTCAAAATCTTACAACAAACTCATCAAAAGTCTACTGTTTCGGTTCGTCAATAGTCCCAATATTAATTGCTCTAAAGAAATTATTAGTAATCAGGGCATCGTTAGGTAGTAGGTATTAAGGAACCTATAAGATTGAGTCGATCGCATGAAAAGCCTCTAAATTCCGTATTTCTTATTCTCTCTGTCTCATTTTGGAATTGTGCTTTCTACACGTTATTTCTACATGAACATAATAGCATATGAATGGTGGTTCACTCCTTGATGTCATTCTCAGGCATGCACAAAATGTGTAATATGCTTTTCATGCGTATGTTTTGTTGAGAAGCTGGAGGGGAAAATACAACTAGAGGGAAAGCCAAGTTATATTGATCAAACTCCTACGGAATTAGAAGAAACAATTTTGTCTACAAGTCGTCCAACAATACGTGGCTCCAGTATACCTCCTGAAAGTAGTCGTCCTATAACGCTTTCTTCATCCGCCTCTCCACAAACGATAGTAAAGGCGCCTTCAGAAGCAATACCATTGGTTCCATCAGCCCAGGATCAAAGTGATGATCCCTCCAAATCTGTTCCATTTGACAGTATGAACCTTCCTACAAGATCCACTTCTCAACCATCAGAATTAAATAGGGTACGTTTTTCTTGCTCTTTTTGTCATTTTAATGATCCCATTGAACAAGCAAACGTATGTAAGTGCATATTTTTTGCAAGGGATTCTATTTATCTCTTTCAAAAATGTGGACGTTTGCTTATTCTATGTAATGATCACAATGATCAGGAACATCATTAATGTCATGGACAGAAATAACTTTAATCATTAAATGGCAATTGCTATCTCCAGGGTTGGACAGATAATAGTCGAGAGGATTCTAAAGATAGTGAAAAAGATTCCTGGGATTTACCAGCGGCGCCCATAGCTCGTTTGGAATCTTTAGATGAGTTAGATAGAGCACAGGTTCGTACTATAAATTAATATGATGTGTTGTGTAAAAATAATATCTAGTTGAGTGAAATATATTCAGTAAAAAATTATCTTGTATTTATTTGTTACAGGATGATTATTTACAAGAAGAAAAGAAAGACGAAAAGCTTTCCAAAAGCAATTCCAAGTCTTCGGACGTGTAGTATCAACTCCATCCTTTGCTAGCAAATAACTTGAGAAAGTGTAGTAAAGCATACATGCATAGTAGTTTGATAACATTGTTTTCATTTGAGACTATACAAGTTGTTCTATAATTCTATTAGATCAGGAATCAATCAAGTTTGTAGAAAATTAGTTTTTCTCATCTACCTTTCGCTTGTACCTTTGATTTTCAGTCAGTTACTTTGAAAAGTATTAGGGTATAAGAAAGATCTCACTTTTGGGGATCCAAATATCCGTCGACGATGATACAAAAGCAGTAAACAGACAATTAATCGTTTTTAAGATAACACTGTCTTAATTTACAAACATGAACGAAATAAGGAACTAATAATATTATCGTACATATTGTACTACCCTGTATTTAGTTACGGAGTGTGTGATGTTTATCGTTATGTGAAGAAATATCGTATGAATAATTATGACTATAGGAGCAAATCACTACTACATAATTACTATATAAGACCGTGACAAGCTACAATAGTGATAGTACGCACTATATATTTACTCTACACTATTTAAACGGTAGTTCTCATGCACAAGAAGTAGCTTGTATATAAAATACATAGCTCCATACTATAAAAAATAAATAACATGACCATGTTTTATAGATTTTTTTATCTAACCTTTATCTTTTGAATGTTATTCAGGAAGAATGTATTAATTTCTAATTACTAATTAACGAATCAATAATATTATGTATAAAAACTGCCTTGAAAATGTACTACTTACTATGCTGCATGTAAACAGAACATGCATGCATATACCAAAACAAAAATTGAGTCCAAGTGTAGGAATTGTCATTTGATAAAATAACTATACTTTGTAATGGACCTCTCCAGCCACATGCATATACAATTCTAAATTCCTCTATAAGATGCTTTGCCGTAAGTCCATTAACCGACGCAATTTTTACAGACCCATGTAGAGAAATTCTGGGAGTTGTGTGCGACCAATCAGCTCTTCGAATTTGCCCTTAATATATTCACAATTAACTAAATAGGTACTATAAGTCTTTGTCTAAAATAATGGTGGAATTACAACAGAGATATTACTTTATAATCCCGACTATATAATACGTACTCTTAAAACGATATAAATGAATCTGCAGTAGGCAAATAAATAAATAGCTAAGCGAGTGTATTGAAAGTTTATGTGGTTAATTGCATCCTTCCACATCAAATGTGGGCACAGTGACAGAAAGATTATTATGTATATCCTGAGCATTATTACGCAATAAATTATGTGAATATGTTAATACAAATATAAGATAAAAATGCAGGACTTACGTCATTCTAAGCCTTAGACAGTTAAGATTTTATTATCAGTGATAACTAGAACGATAATTATTGAATTCAACTCTTTGTCTTTGAATGAGGTCCCGCATTCGCGAAATTCGCATTGTATTAGTATTTTTTCGATATCCACATAATAAATATAATAAATTGTCACGTTAATACTATATACATAGAAAGTAGAAACGACCAGCAATTTTTGGTGTATCGGATTTTAAAGACAGAATATGTAGGGCTTTCATTATGATGTTTCAAAATTTAGAATTTTCTTCGGAAAATGACACTTTATGGCACAAAACCCTTGAATTTCGAAAGCAACAGTTATTTTTAAAATCCTCAAAAAACGGTGTTTTAAAACGTTTTCACTCCCGCAATTTATTATTACATAACTCCAACCAACGCAGCGAGTGCATATTTCTTTGTGCACGTATTTACGTTTTACCTGATAGTTGATTCATTAAAAGATAAGATGTAATGTTGCAAAACCTACTAATTAACAAGATCAATCGAAGTGATCCTAAACATATTCCGTGATTATTTATGCAGCACAAACATACGCAAAAATGACATTTTTAATAATAATTTATTAAATTTATACCGTTAAATTGTAAACTCAATTTACCAGTGCAGTGACCATTCTTAATTTTATAAATTGCTTCATTCATGATAAGATACCTATAAAAACCTATACATTACTAAAGTAGTTTTTATATAGCTATAAGTTTATGTATACTTTCACTTTAGTCATTTAGACAAGTCCAGTGCGATTTAGACTGCACATAGCAATTCAAGTAGCGTATGATGTGCATTGCATAGTATCTCTAAGAGTGAATGTTTTAGAAATGTGTGTACAGTGTAGGTGTATAGGTAATTAAAGCAAATAATATTTTATTATTACGGTAAAGGTATGGTTATATATGCGATTGTTTTAATGTTTGAGTCTTAGTCTTGATCTTGATTAAACTGTAACATTTATTTTCAAGTAGCTGAAGTAGGTACTTATATATTTGGACAGGTTGAGATTTGAAAAAATTATAAAAATATGATGTTTCAAAAAAAGTAGATGAGAAGTCATTAAAATTTTTCTCTCTCTACAGTTGTTGATTTATTACGTGGCTTCCGTCACTGAGTTCACACATTAAATCTTCTATGGTCATGTTGCAGTTTTGCAATTTGCAATCACAAGAGATTCAGATTGCGATTGCTTACAGCATTGCGTGTGAAAGAAATGATATAAAAGTGAGACACGAATGTTTTTTATAATTATTATCAAATCTGAAAATGAGAAGCATATCTGTGGAAAATAGAATTATTGCTATAAAATTACCTATATCAAATTTTATGCTAAAGTTTCTTATGTCTGTCTGGTTACAGGAAAATATAGAAAAATACTCGCACGTAAAATTAGCTGTTTTATTGTTAAGATTTGCATGATGCCACAATTTTTTACAAATGCTTACACTTCTTTAGACTATACACAAATTATCTATAGACACGAAGTAGGTAAGTAGTTCTTACAATTTTAATGTACTAATTCACTGTCTGTCTGTGTCTGGTGTACTATGATTCAAGATGAACACAATTGGAAGGGTAAACAAGTTTTACTATATAGAATAATAATTTTGGTAGAAGTCAAGACGTATAGAGAGGGTCAATTTGTTTTAAGTAGATAGATTTATTTAAAAAGTAAAAACTATGAAGTTCTATGAAAAGAATGTACCATGTACCTCTACGTAAATTGCATACTTATCGACTGTGTTAAATGTACATTAATTAGGGAACCAGCTCACTACTTACACTTTACTTGTATCTTTACTTGTACATATTAATGTAGCTATGTATAATAGTTAGGTAATTATTAAGCGCATATAAGGATTCTATCTGAACAAACCGTATTACATTTACATATTAAGTAAATTACATTATTAATGCAAATTATTGTGACGTTACCCATCTCTGCTCTTTGAGCTACATAAATAATTTCTTGATACGCTGTACTACATACATTTATTATTATGTAATTTGAACGATATAATTATTACAAACTACAATTATTACAAATACAAAGGGAAACATTTTGCTAACATTAACTTCAAATTATACCTACATATTATTATGTACTTACATTTAGTAGATTCATTATTCGAAATTTATTATAAATTAATTACAATAAAGTAATCACAAGATGCACCATGTAAATATACAGAATAGGTAATAAGATACGATACGATCAACTCGGATAATTTACTTCCGTGATGTACTGTTATTTTCTACACATATAAATGATAAACGACTGCTACTGTGATTCTTCATCTGTTTATAATTAATAATATTGCATTTTTGAAAGCTCATTTTCTTTTATATTAAAACTACCTAGTATATTATTTGGTTTATATATCCAAAGAATCTCAAAGTTTAAAATGGTATAATAATATATGAATGTTGAATCGAATGTAGTGAACACTTTTTATGCAATATATTGTCACTTCATTATATCAACAGTAATTAATGTAATTATGATATTTACAATACAAACCTATTATTGGACACAGTTATTTAGTAGAATTACTCGTATTTAGTAAATAAACAGACAAATTCTTAAAAAATTACATTTATACATAATCCTAATCATTATAAGCGTTTTACTAGAAACCGTGTGATTTCATCCTAGCATTTGCAAATGGAATACCCACCCAAAGCAGCCCTAAAGATTAAATACAATTGCTGGCCTGTCTGCCGATTTCCCCAAGAGATGTTCAGACATTTCCATATTCACTACTAGGCACATTTTTATTTTTGAATGTGTTGCAATAATGCTTTAACTTAACAGTAAGCTTATAAATATGTTTCAACACAAACCGTGTGTATTTTCCCTTTGCAACATATTTATCCCCATGATTCCTTTCTCCAGCCAAACTTTCTCTCATACCTAGATAAAAAGAAACTGAAACCCACTCCATATGAATCCATGATAATAATATCATTATTTCCGCAACGAAATTAAAAAGTATATGATCGTACAGCATCACTCCTATAAAATTCTTAGAAACCCTGAAAGTACAGTTGTATTATATGAGAAAGGAGTTTCCCATTTGGGTTAATACTATATACGTAGTGCATAACTAACCAAATCATATTATTATCCAGCATTAGAATCAAATGCAATATATCCATCCATTTTAACCTTTAAATAAGTAAAAAATTATCTAAATAGCACTTTAGTTAAATCCCATGTCAATATGAAAGGTAACTTTCACACAGGAAAAGTCCAGCGTGCACAGTAAAACCTTTACCACAACAAAAATAGATACAATGAGCGTTACCGGGTACTATTCGTATAGACGTTATAAGTATAAAAAATATTCTACCGTTTGCATGAACATACCTATATATAGTTTAACTAGGAGGACTTTCCATTACGGACTTAGACAAATTCCATTTAAAACGAAAGGGACAAAAGCTGTATTTTTAGGGACATCGTCAATAAACAGATCCATCAATAGAGACATAATTATTACTAATAGATGACTAGTGTAGTTGCATCCTAAAAATGATGACGAAGGGACGCATCTATCTGTATTGCATAATATGTGCAAGATAGGACACCTATATAGGTAGTAGTAGGTTTACAACTAATAACTCAAAAATTATTATTTTAATTTAATGCACGCACGGACCACGGAATGCAGATTTATGGCTGCAACGAATCGTTGTATTGGTACATGAGAATCACGATGTTAAGTTATTTCTACATTGTCGCAATCTTGAAAACTAACACTAATATAACAGGGCATAAATAAAGAAGCCACACTAAGCCTGTGAATGTTTGTTTAACATTTAAGAGCATGATAACCAATAATTTTCATACAATAACCAACTTACTTTGATCCACTATGTTTTTCTGCATCCCCCCTACAAACATTATTATTAAGTAATGTTATGATTGAAACAATATTAGTAACTTGTTTTATCTGATGAAAATATTTTATGAATGTATTTATACCGTGTATCATAGTAGAAAGCACATGCATAACTATTTTGTAAGTAAGTCTCAAACGTTAAGTTTGATTTTTGTGTCGTACCAAAACCTATGCATTATGTCTTGATCTTGACTGTTTGCAAGCACACTTAAACTTACCTAATGAATCTGTAGAGCTTATATAGTTGATTACATAGGTACCTTCGCATAAACGACCAAAAAATAAATATTAAGAAAATGCCCTACTTTTCTTCACAAGTCTGTTAACAATTTTACAATGATGCCCGATTTGTGAGTATGCAAGAATAGCACGAGATAGCTTTAAAAGTAATGTATCTGTAATACTTAATATTTGATTAAGACTCAGCACAACCATCAACATCGGCTTCATCTACTTCTAATATTGTAAATTGAAATTACTTATACAACATTTTATTATCTACTTTACAGTAGCACAAAACTCTATAATGGTACAACACACTCACACTTGTACAACTTATTTACTACCTTATTACATTTTAGCCAATGTTACACTTACAGTGTACTTTAATTAACTAATAACAGTAAGACTCGTGATATGACACACGTGTGCTTTAACTTTCTTTCACAATTTCCTGTTCTTAATCTCTATTATGTAAGGGGATGAAACAATTAATGATAGCTTGATGCAATAATCTTCCGGAAGAAGGAATGACACATCTTATGTGCTTAACACATATTCCCGAAACTTGAATTGTTATAGAGGGTGTTAGAAAAATAGAATGATTGCCGTTACCGAATAATACAAGTTTTACTAAACGTAAAGAAACTTAACTCAGAGGTAGATACTGGTTATTTAATACTTCACTATTATTGTAGTACATTTATGCTTTGAACTGAAAGCAAGCTTTGTGTTCAGATTAAGATTTTGAAATATATTTGTGAAAGCAAGTGAAAGCATACACGTTACCGGTAAGCTCTTAGGTGAAATACTATGTAGTTATGTCAATTAAAATAATTACAATATGATGTGACTTATAATGAACAAAGAATATTCGTATAAGACAACGACATAAATCGCAAGCAACATGTATAATAATGGATAATGTAAGTAAGAAATATGTATAGATACTGTATTGTGAAATAATTATTATTTATAGAGTTATGACACATCAACTATATAGATTAAAATCCACTTTTCAAAAATGACCAAGCACATACATTTTAGTTTATTAGTAATTTGCTAGTGTATGCAATACTCTTTGTATCCATTAAAAGATATCTAACTCAGAATTCATAAGCTTTAAGTCCCATTGTCTATATGTAATACTTTTGTAGTTCGCACAATTGAAATAGATCAAATCATTCTCTTGATGCATGATAAGTACCTACTTCACATGTTTGAGGTTGCAAAGGTGAAGCAGGTAGAATGAAATAATCATTAAAGTGAACTTACGAGTTATAAAATGTTGTTTTCAATGCTACAGACGAATTTACAGTAGGTAATTGTCCTTCTAAAACTAGTTCGTCGGTAGCACAAATTAACAAAATGTTTGTTTGAAGCAATATTAATTGAGTTTCTTTAAAAAATCAATTCAGAAAGCATGTATCATAAAAGCAATAGTGCCCAATGGAGTACGGAAAGCAGTATGATTCTGACATAAAAAGTATACTCTAAAATGGAGGGTTTAAATAGTTTAGTAGTTCATGTTTAAAACAAAACTTATTTATTGAATATCTAGACCTTTACATACATCATACATAGTAATTAAATAAATGTAGAAAACCTGTCTTGTTACAAATTGTTTGAAGTAGCTAAAAGAAGATTTATTTCTCAGAACAGACTAAACTAGTCAATTTTATTGTTTTTGATAATTAGAAGAGTCTATAGATTTAGCTTCAGTCAATTCTTAATAAGTTGGTGGTGGTGGTGGAGGAGCTGGTCTAGGAGGTGGTGGGAATCCAAAAGCAAAGTTTGGAGGAGGCATCGGAGGAAGAGCCCAAGCTGGCCACTGACCACCGGGTGGTCCCATCATGGGAGGTGGTGGTTGACTTCCTGGAGGAGGCATCATATGGCCACCCATAATCGGTGGTGGTGGAGGCGGAGGAGGTAAGGACGGAGGAACAGGTAAAGACGGAGGTGGAGGTGCATCAGCAAATAATTGATTCGGCCTGTCCGTCTGTGTAAGTGGATTTTGAGCAGCCAACAACCTGTTAACAAAAATTGCAGCATGATTGCATTGGGTAAAAATCAATGTTATCAAAGATGCCAGATGCCTTATAATTTTCCATTTTAATGTGAAACAGAAACATACCTTTCTGCAGCTGAACCATGTCTCTCTCCTTTAGAATCCTTTTTGAAGGCGTATGATACAGAAATGGGCCTGTTACACAAATACTGACCATTCATAGCATCTATGGAAGCATCGGAGGCTTCAAAGCTGGCGTAATTCACAAAGGCGAAGCCTTTAGAATTTCCACTTTCTGGATCTCTCATGATCTACAAAACGAATTTTTTATATGTAAATATTATCAATCACAAAGAAAACATTTATCCTACATCCTAGGGCATTCAGAGTAAAAGTAGCAAGCTAATCCTAAAGATATATATTTGTATAGAGTTCTTTGTTCTTTGTTGTTTTAAAAGTTATACCTTCGGAGTTTGCAAAATGACACCAAACGCAGAAAAGGTATCATATAACAACTTTTCATCCACCTCCGGGTCCAAGTTTCCAATAAATACGTTGGCTCCTACGTCCAGATTCTTTTGATGTGCTGAGGCCTTATTTACTCTGACCGGTTTGCCATACAGCTTAATCATGTTCATAATGCGTATCTGTCGTTACAAAAATATTTCTTGCTTTAAGAATATACTCTATTAGCTTTGAATAAAAATCGCAACATCTGTAGGCCATGTACTTTCAGGTTTTATGATTTAAAAAATATATTTAAATAATAGTAGGTACTTACAGCATAATCTGCATCCTCTTCACTGATAAATTCTACAAATCCGTACCCTTGATGATTCAAACTCACTCGGTCCTTTGGCATATGTACATTAACTGTAAACATTATAAAATATATATTATTAGCATACTTATACGTGAGACATGAATTCAGCAAAAAGTTAGGTGGTTCAACCGAAGTAGCCCTTGCAAGCGATCTAACTAACTAATAACCATTTAATTTTGGCAAGAGTGCGTGTAGGTGCGTTTATAGAAACGAAGAAGAGATAAGAAAGGAAGGGGAAGGGGTTTACAATACAACATTATACAATTATACATATTATATTACATACTACATTACATTAGATTACATACTATATTATATTAGGTTACGTACTATTTTATATATTAGGTTACATACTATATATTACATTATATACAAACACATACATTTACATACAAGGGAAGGGAAGTAAGGGAGGAAGGAAGTAAGGAAGATTAGAAGGTGTAGGTGTAAAGGTGTAATATGAGGTAGTGCGTGTGACG
>JABASD010005920.1:0-11298 GCA_019776165.1 Pogonognathellus flavescens
ACTTTATTGCACCGTTGCAAATGGTTTATTAATATATTAGATATATTAAATAATAGAGTAATTTTCTGTAAAATATCAAAAGAAGCGGAAATATGATTAACACAATTTTAGCTAACAAATAGTTAAATAGCAACAGAATCTTTGTTCTTTTAACTATATTTATTGTAAAAATACTTTGGTAATTTAAAAAACCGGGTTAATATTTTATTTTCGGTGCGTGCAGTGGTGAAATGAGTATTAACGTGCAGTGGTGAAATGAAATTTTGGAGTTTAAATCAACAGTGTTGCTATTAATGGGAATAGCAGGCCCGTACCGCCTATGGTTGCAGATGGTTGTTGCCACCAGGGCCTCGTAGGTTGGGGACCTCCAAATGTAACCAAATTCGCTTTAACAATATGCACTTTGTATGGGATAGGAAATATAATAACCGTGCTTCTACGACATTGCAATTGTTTCAAAATCGCTTTAACAACATGCACTTTGTATGGGATAGGAAAAAATATTAACCTGCTTGTACGCCCTCGCATATGTTTACACATCGCTTTAACAATGTGCACTTTGTATGGGATAGGAAAAATAATAACCGTGCTTCTACCAACTTGCAATTTTTTCAAAATCGCTTTGACATTATGCACTTTGTATGGATAGGAAAAAATATTAACCTGCTTCTACGACATTGCAATTGTTTTAACTATGTGCAACCTGTGTGGGATGGCATAAAAAATTATTGAACTGTTGTTCGCGCTTGCAAGTATGGAATTTTCAGAGCAACAATTGAATTTTATTAGTATCAGGTACCCTCGATATCCTCTATTGAGTTGAATTAGGTAGAAACAATGATAAATATTTCCAAAAACGATACACAATCATTTTCAGAGCAACATTTTGATTGTTTTATTTAGTATCGACAATCCTCAATATCTTCAATTAAAATGAATTAAGCAGAAACAATGATTAATTTTTCAAAAAAGTACTCATTACATTTTCAGAGCAAGGGAGCAAGTAAAATGTGTCATAATTTATTCAAATTATTGGCTTTTATTTGCACTTTGATACTATAATGATAATGATACTTGTTTTAGATGTTTGTGATCTTGTTTTATAATATTTTGTACTATTGCATTGAAAACCCAGGGTTAAAAAATTACTCCATGTTCAAAAGCCAATCTCCACTGATGAAAAAATATTTTGTGTACTTTATTGTAGCTTTCTAAATGTAAATAAACCATTCAAGACGGATGTAATAAAGTATCGAAAGTTGATTTTGCCATATGTTATCCAAAACAATCGAA
The DNA here is from genome assembly GCA_019776165.1 of Pogonognathellus flavescens. Classification (NCBI taxonomy): domain Eukaryota; kingdom Metazoa; phylum Arthropoda; class Collembola; order Entomobryomorpha; family Tomoceridae; genus Pogonognathellus; species Pogonognathellus flavescens. The sequence goes on from JABASD010005920.1 coordinate 1,294, forward strand.
TTATTTAATTAAACAACAATTGTATGACATTGGAATGACGGAACAACATTTTTTGATTGTCACCAGGGTCAAACATACATGTTACGGCACTGGGAGATAGTACCATATTTGCTATGGATACTTTATATTTATTCCAGAGTATGTACTTGCATTATATATTATTTTCACACGAAATTTTGAAGGTTAAATATATTTAAATTGACGTTTGCCTGAGTTCTCTAATAGCAGCGGCCACATCAACCCCACCCCATCCTCTTTGATTATTGGGTAGTACATTGTCTCGGATTCCTCCACAAACTTCACCTGTAAGACCAGCAATGGCAGTGGAAGCTGTTTGCCTTAGAACACTTAAAGCACGGTCATGAGTAAGATTGATGTCAAATGATTTCATCAGAACCAATACACCAGACGCATGTGGACAGGACATACTCGTTCCGGATTTATAAGAATAGTCATTATCAGCTCCGGCAGAGGATGACCTGTAAATCATTACAAATGCAACTTGAGTCAATTAAAGTTTCGATCGTTTGTTAGATAAAAATATTTTTTAAACCCCAAACCATTTACATAAAATTATACTTTCTAAAAAACAAATTTTGTCTTTGACGGCTAAAATTTAAGTCGTATCATAACGCCATTTTTGAAATTTATCAATTACATTGTGACCAGGGAACGAAAAACCCGCGGGGTTTTTAGATAACACCCAAACACTCGTGGGGTTCAACAAAAAGCCTGTCGGTTTTCACGAAAAAACCTGCAGGTTTTTAAACTGTTTTTATACAATCTCCATTTCTAGACGTCGCAGGCAAAATTTAAAAAAAACACGAGTATTTTAAGCTTCATAGGTACAAAGCTTTATCGAAAAAGTAAGCGAGACCCAATAAAATCCTGCGTTTTTTTATTGTGAACGTGTGTGTATGTACAGTTGTTTCGATATATGCATCTTTACGGTTTGTTGAGACTGAATTAGTTATTTAAAAATTTTATCGAACCATATTCCTTCACCCGGTGCCATTATATCCGGTTTCAAGTTCCCGTCAGGACTGGGGCCGCGACTGCTAAAGGTGGACAGGCGATCATTCTGATCGTGAGATCCAACGGAAATTGCACGAGGCTGGTCGGCAGGTGAATAGTTTGAGCTGCAACCAGGTCCAGTATTTCCAGCGGAAAATGATGACAAAATTCTGGCTGCAATCCATGCATCCAAAACGGGGTTAAACTGAGTAACGCCTCCGTACCATCCCCAAGAATTGGAAACCACATGAGGAGCTTTTGAACAATCAGGGTTATTTCCATTGTAATAGACTGGGCATGCCATGTACTGTCCACATGCGATGAAAGTTGAAGAGAGAGCTGAACCATCGTCCCGATAACCTTTGCATGCCAACCATCTAGCTCCAGGTGCAACTCCCCATCCATTATCTCCAACAAGAGTTCCCATTGTGTGAGTACCTATAATAAATAAATACATATAAAAATTATCTTTAGAGTTATCAAATATACTTCAAAGACAGTCGCAAAAATCACATTATTATGTAAATGGCATTGAATCTGCTTTACTAACAAAAAGGAGAAGTAATCAAAAACAACGTGCCAATTAAATATTTGTATTACGAAACATACTTTCATTTTTCAAAAAGTTAGAAAAATGCCAAAAATGATAATATTTTGTTCCAAAAATATAGTTATATACTTTTTGGTTTTGTTTATTCATAATTTTAGCGCACTAGATTGTATTCGCATTGCATTAACGATCACGTTTTAAAAATATTACATTGTGCGATTTTATAGTGTAATAAAACTTGAATAATAATAAGCAGGTGATAACCAAATTAACGTTACCTTTTACTTAAATAAATATTGCACTGAGGGGATTATTTAACTTATTTAATTTTATTTAACTTACCGTGGTCGTATACATCATGAGGATTGGACGTTTTGTTTTCTGGGTCATACCAACCTGGAAATTAAAACGAAACAATTTATTTAATACTAAATAGGCAATGTTATCATTATAAAGCAATGTTTAGGCAACGCCATAATTTTTAAATAGTAAAAAGTATCCCTAAGTTATCTCTACATACTATATCTACTACACTATTGAGTATATATCCCATCAATATATTTATGAGACAACTTGACAATGTCATTTAATTTGCATCTGTTTGCTACAAAGTGATATAATACAATTTGACCCAATTTTTGATACACAATGATTTTTTTAAGCTACAATAAAATATTAAGTCATTATTAATACATGTTATATAACGACTGTAATTGTATTGAATTTTTGATTTACCATAGTTATCCAATCCTACCCATTTGCCTCTGAGTAGTTCGTGGGTTCCTCGGACTCCTGTGTCGATATTACCGACGACAATCCCTTCCCCGACGATTCCTTGAGACCAAACATCTGTTGCACCCATTTTTATCATTGCCCAAGTTGCTTCGCGAGGACCCTCGCTCGCTTTGACGGATGGACTGGACTCATCTGCTTTATAGAAATCCTTAATGTGGACAATTTCTTCTTCTTCAATTTCAGATACTTCTTCCATATTCGATAATTGCTGGATAGTGTCTCGATTTGCATTCTTAATGTAAACTTGATTATTGATCCAGAAACTGGTGATTTTCAAAGTCGGGTAATTCTCACGAAGAAAGTTAAGAACCTTTTCCTGTGATTTGGCAGCATGAGAAGTTAGGGCTTGGTAAACGGAAGTTGTTCTTTCTGAATGGGTTGTGGAAGATTTGAATGTAGAAGTAACTTGCTCGAGAACTGGTTTTGTTTCACCATTTTTCATAGATAAAAAAATATCTGCAGAATTTTTCTGAAGAAGCGATTTTTGCAATTTTGGACGAATTTTTGAAAAGTCGGCATGAGTGCAGCCTATAGCTACAAACAAAAGAAATGTCACAAAAATAGATTTCATTTTAGCGTTGAAATTTCACAACCTGTAACAGCAAAAACGAAATTCAACTGAGAAATCTTTGTGAGGGAATAGTTTATAACCGAAAATACTGTAATCTACACAAATTGCGAAAGTAATTAATCTCTTTACTTCATTTTATATAATTTTATCTTTAATTAATGACATGACATTACTGATAGTGTAAAGTAGAGTTAAAAGTTTACCTCGATCGTTGGTCAAGTGCTTCCGACTGATCATCAACGGATTTTCCACTTGCTCAACACAAATGATTGCTGCACAAACTTAATTAGAATGGATGGTTAATTGTAAATTAAGTGTTAACGAACATTCACATCGATCTGTCTTCTTGTCAAATTTGACGGTCACATATATTTGAATACATGAAAGTGCTTAAAAATGATTTGATTGCCAAGTGCACAAGAGATAGAAAATTTCATGTCAACTGTGACACTTCTGGTCGCAAAGTTGCGTCCTTCAACAAAAATCATTGAACTTTTTTTTAAATCTGTAATCTGTTGAGTTAAACATTGCATTAATCACATAATATATATAAAATATTAATATAAAATAAGAATATAAATTAAAATACATAAATATTAATGCAATTATACTATACGTTATATACCCATTTCCGTGATTGCTAGAGTAATTTTTATTTCCGGCCCTGTACATTGTGGCCATATGGGCATGCAGTAGCTCCTCAGAATCCGCAAAAAAATGTTTTTTTGCGGTCACAGGCCAAAAATAAGCCACCACGTTATATTTATTGTACCATCAAAATTTGAGTAGTAAATACGCCAGTGTATTTGAGATTTTGACGTTATAAATATTGAACCAGAATTATTACAACCAATAAGTTGTTTGTTTCAGTTCAATAATTGTAGTGTCTAGTATAGACTGTGTTTACCAATGTAATACAAACAAAACACTTATGGAGTCAATTATGGACTAACAGCTTCAAACAAATATTTATATAATTTCAGAGAACGACGGAGTTCAAGAGTTCAGTCAGATAATTATATCCACTTGGCTTTCAATTTGGTTGAACACTATTTTAGAATTTATCCTAATCGGTGTCATTTCCAACTTTGCAATTATAGTTAGGTCAGAAAATAAATAACTTCGCTATTTTGGTTTAACCTGTATTAAGTATATACAATGTTCACGGCAAAGCTAAGCCAGACTCGGCCTTGGGATTTCATGTAGTAGCAGCACACTATGCGTTTTGCTTTCTCTACCCTCCTGCTTGTATAATTTTGCAACGGCTTGAATTCAGGATGCAGCTTGAGCGTCCATTTACTTTACATGCATTAAAAATACAACATCGTGACCGCCCCCTTCAGTGGGCTTTTCTGGGCTGTGGAATATGTCTTATCTATATACACTATAATAATAAATATCTCGCCATAAAATTGCACGACACAATTTTTACAACTTATAAACAAAGAGTAAGGTAATTTTATTTACTTCTTAATCATAAATATGCTTGGTTCCTTTTGATGAGTTTGGATAGATACTACTCGACGACCAAAACTTGCTGATTTTTAGCTGGTAATTGTATTTATGGATAATTCAAGTTGGGAAGCTGTTATTTCCAAATATGAAGATTGAATAGAATTAAATTCAGCAAACATCCTGTTTACTAATATTGGTGATTAACAATAAGGCTAAACGTTTCAACAGTAAACGCTTCATCTACCGCACAAAATGGTAATAATAGTAATCGCTACGCTCCAGACATTCTCCCGTTTCTTTATGAAAATAGTACTGTCAGTAATTGTCACACCCATTTGTTTTACTCACTTTTTAGAAGCAATTAAAATGTTTTTGTTCCTGTTCCTAAATGTGGAGTATATACCTATGTGTAAATTATGTGTTGGTACACGTGTAGCTTTTGGAACACATATTATAAATAGACTAAAATATTCAATCATTTGTAGGACAAAATTGCAAAAATAATGAAATAAATAATCAAAACATGCTGATCAATGATAAATCACGGCACAGAGACCCTACAATCACACTATTTTGTCAGAAAATACCAAATGAAATTTTTAAATGCCAAAAAATGAATCACTCTTCTCCAACTCCTTTTTGTCGCATCAGTTCATTCACAGTAACTTCACAATGCAAATTCACAGTGCAAATTCGAAATTGCCTGCCAGCGTTCATTTTCAGTTCAATTTTCACTGAGGATTGTGAGGATATCCAGAATAATAATTTTGTCTAGTAATAACAATTCGTGAAAAGTATTAAGTAAAGTGTAGTGTACTTTTATGTAAAATATTTGTCTCAGCAATCCTTTTTCTAAATTTAAAGAATCTTTTTACGTGAGGAGCTTTTGTATGATACAATTAGGGAATATTTACAAATTGTATTGAAATAAAATAATCTACAGTTTTACGCTATCCAATTTGACATTTTTAAAATGATTTTGGGTAGAAATACATTCAAGGCATTAAGTTTGTGTTTGCACGTGTCTGCCACATTACAAAATATGCCGTTCACCTGGGATTCAGCTGAGCGAAAATTAAAACAACTGAAAAAGGCGCAAAGATGGTTTTTTTACTTAAATGTAGCATTTAAAATCTTCGTGAGAGGATCAGAGTGTTTAAGCATGCTTCACAGTATTTTCAACGATGAAAGAATGTCCCCAGGTCTTATTATTTTTTACCTTTACCTTGAAGCTACAACCTTAAGCTCTATAATGTATCATGTGAATACAATTTTATACGAAAAAGATTTACAGTTATTTTATAACCAATTCTTTCGTCTTAATCGACAATTTGGTAAGTTTGCCTCTAAATACTTCCAAATTCTTATATTTAAGAACTGTAAACTAAATTACTCTGCTGGAATATTTTTAGAAATAATTTATGAAACCAAAGCCAAAACACGTCGAAAAATCAACTCAAGTCTTTTGGAATTGTATGGTTACATGGTCGTCCGGTTTTCATATGCTACAATTCTTCTTTGCTTCCCCGGATTTTTGCTGGTTCCTACTAAAATGCTTATGGCTGAATTTCTGGTGGAACCAAGAGTGGGAGACAAAACACTGATATCCAAAATGTTGATGTATGGAATTACTTCTTGTGTGATTATAAGTGATTGGTCAACTATAATGACTTATTTTTTGACTTGCCAAGTTTACACTTCAACAGTGGGTTTGTGGCTTGATACAGCCTTGTAAGTATAAATTTATTGTCTATAGAATATTTTTATTTACATTAAATGCGTTTGCATTAAATTATTGTCTTTATAATAAATTGCTTTTACTGCATGTTGATAAATGACAATTAGGTGTTTATATTTTTATAATTAGTCAACTTATATTTTAATTGTACGTAGGCGCGTAGCCAGGATTATAAGTTGGGGGGTGCACAGTAGAAAAAAACGATATATACCCCAATTTTATTGTGCATTGAGGTTTCGGGTTTGGTGAATTGGTGCGATTTTAATGTAATTAACTAGGCAAAAAAATAATATTGCCATTTTTAGGGGTCGTACGGTCATCTTACGCTGATAAATGCTTATATCCGCAAAATTGGAGCAAAAATTGGGTTAAAATGAACGAGGAATTAAATTCGCGCGTAGAGCGAAAATTTTGACTAGTTGTTTTTCGGACCAATATTTTATAATTTTGGCTTGTTTTTTTGAAAATTCCACAAATATCTGGTGTAAGTTCACATAATCTGGGGGGTTCACGGGCACCCTGTGCACCCCCACCCCTGGTTACGCCCTTGATTGTACGAGTAATTGTCGTTAATAAACAAAATACTTGAGTATTTAAAAAAGTTAGTAGTAAGTAGTAAGGTTAGTATAATACTATTAAAAAATACTAACCACTAGTAATAATTATAATACAATATTCAATTATATAATAGTAACATTGTTTAATCTGAGACAATTTCAAACTAATATGGACTTAGGTAACTCAAATAAATTAACGATATTTTATTGAAGAATCAAAAAATGAGTCTTTATCCAGATTTGGTTTTACAGGGAGCATCACGAAACCAAAGAAGTTGCATTCGATGCCTTCAAACTAGGAAATCGTCCTAACAAATACACTCGAACGTACAGATCTATTCAAATTTTGAGTTTTCTGTTTGACAAAGCATTTTGTCGATTTATGATGCCTCTCAAGATGGTATTCATCATGCTTATTGGTTTCCTTGCAACGTTTGGAATAATTCGCTATGGACTCTCCATGGGCATCGCCGCGTTAGGAGCCATCTCTGCAACAACTTGGACATGTTTTCTTCATATAATTTTGTTGTCAAAACTTTCCCATGGAATAAATCGTAGTTCAAAACAATTTAAGGCAGATTTAAGTTTGAGTCTGGGACGACATTCGTACAATTTCAAATATTTGCGATCTTTTTTACCTCTCTACGTTCGTGTCGGTCAATTTTCAAAAATTGGTCAAACATTTCCTTTGGTTTTTTTCGCTGTTATGATTGATTGTGTAATTAACTGCTTGCTTTCGTATTAAATGTTTTACTTTTGGTCAGTTTGTATAAATTAGTAAATCTCTTACCTGTAATACGATTTAACCAATCGTTACAACAACGACGTAATTCCTGTGTAATAAAAGGTTGCCGTCAATGTATGTTAGGAAGCATCTACCAATATATTGTTGACAACATTGTCAATCAATTTAATTGTGTGTACCGTTTCATTACTATTGCTTTGATCGTCGAATTTGTAAGAACAAATGGTAAAGGAATGATAAAGTGTATTAAATAGTTCGTCGAACTGTAAATTAACTATGAAGTCCTTGTATAACGAGTTATCAGCAATACCTATTTTAAACAAAACGAAGTTTACAAGAATTCAGGTTGTATAATGGAATTTCAAATTAAACTGTCAGTTTATTATTTGCCAAACGTTTACTTAATTATAGTTTATTTTATTTGGATCGAGATGTAATCAAAGATATCAGCATACCAAAAATAAAACAAACACAAGTCCAATTACCTTGATATTTATATAGGATAATTTGAAACTGGTCGTCAGACCGGTTTAATGCTCGATTAAGTCGCCTGAAAATTAAAGCAACTTATTAAAACGCTAACAACTCAAAACACTGACAAGTTCAATGCCAATTTAGTAGAAAGCATTGCTGTTGGTACAAAGTAATAAATGTACCAAATTCTAGTTCAGGGCTATAAGTATTGTTAACTACATTGATAATCATACGATTTTTGTGTGTTTTAATTCTACTTCGTAAAACTTAATTACATATTTGGATTTTACACTCACATTATGCGTCAAATATAAATCATTGTTTTAGAGGATATTGTTTCTACCTAATATCTTATTAAAATGCTGTTAGGCCGAGAAACTTTTAGAGCCTTAAGTTTAGTTTTGACAGTGTCAGATACTTTAAAAAATATGCCTTACGAATGGCACCCTTCTAAACGACAATTAATAGCCAAACAATCTTGGGCGAGGCTACCGTACTACTTAAATGGTTTATTTGAGCTTTTGATACGAGGAACTGAGTGTGCTACTGTACTCTACCAAATTTTTACAGATGACCGAATGACCCCGAGTCTTATTATCTTCTACCTTTATTGTGAGGCTACTTTTGTGGGATGTTTCACTTTAAAAATAAACACACTTTTATATGAGGATGAAATTCTCGTTTTCTATAATCAAGTTTTTCGACTCAACCGCCAATTCGGTAACAACTATTTTCCTCAAGTCGTTTTTATACAAATTGCTTATAAATATTTTAAATTAAACCTCTAAACCAAATAATGTAACTGTTTGCAGAAATGAATTATGAAATGACAGCAAAAACAGAAAATAAGGTTAAAAACAGTTTCTTAGAAAGGTTTTCTTACAATTACGTGAGAATTGGACTCGGAGGAGCAATTTCCATATTTCCAGTTTTGTTCATGATTCCTGCTAATATGATGTTTGCTGAATTTATTGTGGAGGCCCGATTTGGAGACAAAAAATTGTTTTCAAAAATCTTGATGTACTTTCTCACATCATGCGTATTCATAAGTCAATGGTCCCTCCTACTCACTTATTTTCTCACATCTCAAGTTTTTACCTCCTTAATTAGCATTTGGCTATCTGCAGCAGTGTAAGTCTCTGGTTACAACTGCTCTACATGTATTTGCTTATTTTATTTTTCGAAAATTTTTTTAAAGCCTAATTTAATTTTTACTTTAAAGTGGTATTCCATTTGGAATTAAAATAGCATTTTAGAAATAGCAAATTAAATTAGCATTTTTATTTATTTATTTAAAAGTGAAATTAATTTTTAGCACAATAGCATGTCGCTGTGGATAATATAATAACACATTTAATTTAATTTTCCACTTCCAGGGAAAATTTCGACGTCAATCTGCCCAATCGGAAAAACAAACCAGGGAAAAATAATCGTATCACAAATAGAATAACATTCAGATCCATTCAAATTTTGAATTCCCTATTTGAAAAAGCGTTTTGTCAGGTTATGTTACCAGCAGCATTCGTGTTCACATTGCTTTGTAGCTTTCTATCTATACATGGAATCATCAAATATGGATCTTCAATGGGAGTCTCCTTGATAATTGTCCTTGTTGCAGCACTGTGTACGAGTTTTCCAAACATTCTTTTGGTTTGCAAATTTGCAGATGAAATGAATGAAGCTGCAAACAAACTCTTGTCAACATTAAGTTTGAAAACTAACTGTCGCTCTTGCGATTTTAAGTTTCTTCTCTCGTGTCCTAATTTTCGAGTTTGTTTACGGCATGTGTTTAAACTGACAAAAGATTTTCCTTTGGAATATTTCAATACCTTAGTCAACTGCGTCATTAATTGTTTGATTGCGTATTAATCAATGTCCTCTTGTAATTATATTTTTAAATCTTTTTTACTGTCCAACTTATGTAATGTTTTTACCGTATGCATTTTTAATTTGATTATTATTAAGTAGCGTAAGCTACTTCATAAGGATGGTGTGGACGTCTGTCTGTCTGTCCGTCTGTCTGTGACCTCAATAATTCATAAATGGATGAACACAATTGCTTCAAATTTTATATATACATGATTTACGGGTCACAATGAAGGTCAA
>JABASD010005921.1:0-11298 GCA_019776165.1 Pogonognathellus flavescens
GTATCTAAGATACAATTGTATCTTGAGCACAAATCTAAGATAGAAGATACTATTTAAGATACAAAGATACTATCTAAGATACTATCTTGTATCTGGTATCTTGTATCTTAAGGAAATTTTTTCTGAAAATGTATCTTATATCTTGTATCTTGAGCAGTCTGAACAGTAAAGTATCTAAGATACAAAAGTATCTTTAGCCCGCCAAGCATTTTGTATCTTGTAGCTTGTATCTTTGAACAAAGTATCTTGCCCAGGCCTGGAAACTGCATGACGTAGAAGAAAGTGTTGATAAATCCCTTGGTAAGAGTAAATTAAGAAATACTTGAAATAAATATACACGAAAAAAATTGACAAATAGAATATGTTAATGCTGACATGGGTGGTGATATGAAAATGTGAACCTGAACGTATAGAATGTGTGTATTTAGGCTCTATAGATACTCTAGAATTGTAAGATATCAATTTACACTGTTACAAAATATTACACAGTCGTATCAGGTGCATGGCTGAATAGATAAAGTTAAAACTTGTGTATAATTATATAATATTGTATATGTGTGAGTGTATGAACATAAGAGTAGTAAAAGTAAATAGGTAGCTGAGTGTTGAATAGTTGCATTTTGCATTGGAGTAGTTTACACAAATTGTAATTCGTTTACATGAGACTGTGGCGGATAGTTACGTGAAGAAAGACGCATAAAGATAGATATTTTCAACAAACAACAAAACAAAGGTATTTGGTTTCATTGTGACTTATAAAGCTGCTAGACACATGTACTAAAATCAACCACCAACTTATCTTATCTACGATTCTGGCATTCATTGCTGCATTTGTAATACCCAAACCAAGATTATTTTAAAAGAAAAAAGGAAGCAGACATATTTTAACATAAACATAGGGTTAACTTGTGTTTACAACTGAGAAATGCTCAATAATATTATTACGGCACGAGGATGCATCTTCAATTCATGAACTACATCTCAGATCTATAATCTAAAGTACCCACTCCTGCTTTTCCAACTCCTCTAAGGCCTGTTGCACCTTCCCCCAATCTCCTCCCGCTAATGTCAATGTGTATTGTAAACATTGTTTACCATTTGTACTTTTACACTTTACTTTGTTAGAAAAAATCATGAACCGAACAGACTGTAGTAAGCCTAGGATTCGAAAGATTTGGGATTGACCCTAAGAACGCTTATAGTTTTAAAGCCTACACTAATACTTTCCTTCAACACCACCACAAATAGCAGAAAATGTAATCTCTAAGTGCTAAGTTCTTGTACAACATACTTATTATAATCTGCTCTGTGCTATTAACCCTTAAATATTATGTATGTCGTTGATAAAAAGCAGACGCAACCAACTCCACACTAATGCATTATGTGTTCCCATGATTCACACGTCGTGTAGAAAATATTTAATTTATTTATTGTTTGCCATAACGTAGAAGATACTCTAAAGCTCACAAGTCCTTGCCATGCCACTATAGCTTCGTCAAACCAAGTCAACACAAATTATTCCTTAAAATGGACTTTGCATCTTCTGCCTTTATGGTAAATCCTTTTACATAACAAACAAAAACCTATACACTTACCTATTGTCAGTTTGCAAGTGATTTCTAAATAATAAAAATAGATGCGTTAGATGTTACTTTACTTATTCTACCTGCAAATCTAACAAAATATGTCAAAATAAATAGACCTATAAGATGTCAAAATAAATAGACCTATAATATATCTGTAAATAGAATTAAATTTTGGCAGGGCCTATTAATATGTATTATTCGAAAACATAAAAAGAACGAAGCTTAAAGGAATAGTTTGACTTCCATGAACTTTTACTTGATAAAATGAAACCAGTGAAGGGATGCGTGTATGTGAGTTGAATAAAGAAGAGGGTTGGGGAAGATTTACCTTCCATTTCTCTCATAGGTGAGGAGTATGAAGAAGCGGCAGACCAATCACAACAGAAATCATTGGCTTGAGTCAAAGGTCGATTGAGATTTAGATGATCGCCCATGAGTCCCGCCATTGTCAACGATAAAACTGGCAAATGAGGATGATAATGTCCAATTAAACTACTTTTCCGTAGAACTGCACTCGTTTCCGAATTTTCTTCGTCGAACTCACTGCTGTCTACGGTCTCAATTTGCTGTAATGAAAGATTGTCATGAGATGGACTATGTGTGGTTTCTCTGTTGTTCTGAAGACCACTGTAATTCTTAATGTTGTCCAATTTCGTCAGGGAGACTCGGGAACTTTTTTCGTTGGGACTTACAGAATTTTGTCCACGAGGAGAAGAGCAGCACGAATGAGAATATTCAGAAACAACGGAGCACGGGGAATTATTTTCTAACTGAAGGAAAACATTATCACCGTTCACTACACGTTCGTCACTCCGTTGTTGTTGACTGCCGTTCGGGTTCACATATGACATTTTCCACACTTGTCAATGTCAATATATTCCATCAAATCAATAATTTCAAATCAAAGATAATTCTGACAATGACAATTCAAGACGCATATATCCAACTAAGATCCTCCGCTATTTTCTAATGACTAACTGGAACATAACATAAAATCTTTCTTTTAAGAACAAGATCGGGAATCGGGAGTCTAGAATTTTATTCTAATGGTCTTCAAGGCAAGGGTGAAATCTTTTGGGGCGAATGCTTTGCTTTCTGTGATTCACACAATGATCCTCCGAAGTTCAATGATGCCTGTTTTCCGTAGTAATTCAACGTGCACAAGTATAAAAATGTTTGTAGGGCTCGGAAAGGGATTTTTAGTGGATCTAGGTTGGAAGAAGACACTGAATAATAATGATAGAAGTGACAATGTTATATAATGCGGAGAAAACTAAGCAGTGGAAATACTGAATGAGATTTGTTTGTGATCAGGTGGTAATGAAATTATTGATAGTACGTTGTGAGGAAAGACAGAAAATTAAGTGTTTCAAATCGTGAGTTGTTTTCTCTGTTGGTGTTGAGATGCTGCGTTGATTGAGTTGACTAAAATGAATACAGAGAAGCTTTTCGGATTTATTGTCATCTACCACCAATGCCACTACTGTAAGAAACCCGTGTCGCAATTCAACACTGACTCAGATAAGAACTGTATTAAGTTTAAATATATTTTATATTGTACTAGCTAATACTGATATGTGCGATGTGTTTGTGTCGTGTCTCCGTATCGTATCCTGTGGATGTCGATACAAGTTTCTCACAAACCGAAGATCTGAACGGATTTTCCCAATGAAATAACCAAGTTGACTGTAGCAACTTAAAATTTGGTATCTGCACGAGAATCTACAAACTACAGACTTAGAAACATAAATGCAAATGTGTAGCAAAGTGTGTAAGAGGTAGTTAAGCATTTTCCATGTGGTTTCTCAGTTTCTTGCAAGACATTTCCAAGCATGAACGAGTTCCCGTGTCTTATGTGATATTATGCAATACGTGCAGTGGGAATAGAAGCCAGAAACAAAAGAAGACTGAAGGGAGCAGAGTCGGCCGGGATGTTCCCATAGGAGGGATTCGCTTTCTTCATTCGTCTTCGGTCCTGTGTGTGGGAAGGAATCCACGACGAAGCCAAACCCTTGGGGTGGGCCAGAAAATCTTGGGCAAATTAAAAAAGATGCAGCACGGCAGAAGATTATCTCCGAAGTTTGTTGCTCAACTCGAAATGAAGATGTTCTTAAGACACGAAGAAGAATTTCAACACATTTACACGAATGTAGAGTTCTGTTTGCTGAAACAGCCACAGCCACAAGACACGGTTCAGAAAGGAAGTGGAAAGTCTTTTTACTCTTTAACCAATTCTCTCGTTCTGTATTTATGATCTTTGCGTTACTCGTGTTTTTGCCCGGATTGAATTTATTGCATTTTATTTGCCCACATGCTGACATTAAATTAGCTTGGGAGTTCATGCCGTGGTAATGTTGTTTCAGTTGACAGGAATAGTAGAGTCGGTGATATGTGCATGTTCCGAGTTCTCATATCCATTCACTTTCTACTGGCCTGTTTCAAAGAACTTCGTTTGTTAAGTAAAATTATGAAGCTGCTACATGCTCAGTTAATGCATTATACACATTACATATTATATACATACATCCAGCATTACACACTTTTAAAAACATCTGCGCTATAAAAATTTTATGGACTTCCCAAGATGAATACTTTCACAAAAATCTATTTCGTCTATTTTGTAAACCAACTTTCATTTTATTTCTCGCCTCCACACTGCATTCGTATAATCAAAAATACGACTTTCCAGAAGGCTACAAGTATTGATCATCCTAATATAATTTATTGCTATAAATAGCAAACCGTGATAATTGCGATACTTTTATTTATTCATCCTTAAATCTGACTTGTTGCAGTACATTTAAGATGAGAATCTTCAAAATGAACATGCATGCATCGATGCACCTATCTAATCTATGTACTGTCTATAATTCTGAGTCTGAGACAGCTTTTTGGTGTCAAAAAAGTCCTACTTATCTATGCACAAATAAATTTAGTGTTAGTCTACATAAAATGCAATAAAATATGACAAAGCTTGTGAATAGCATGAAATATTATTTGGGGAGTATTTATCGCGATTACTATTTACAATATAAAATATAAACATTAGTAGTGTAATTTTCATTGAAGTTACATTTCATCTAATAGAACAAATTTAATGATGGAAAAGAAAACTGCAAATTATTAGATATATTTTATAGACATAGCTTAAAAGCATAATAACAATCAGTTATACATTATAATCATAATGCGTCCATTTAATTGGCTACTCACCACTTCCACTATTTTAAAAGCAAACATCTTTGTATCAAGCTAAAAGCTAAGTAAGCAAGGCAATAAATTATCTTCTGTTAACGGCACGACAAAACCAAAACTTTTTATGAACTGAGGTTTAATATGGATATACTCACTACTATATGGACTATACATACTCGCATGAACACTGGTCTTCTATAATAGTTTAAATTTAAATGTTTACTCTTTCAGCACAAAATGAAAGCTTAAAAGGGGAGGGTTGCAATTGTAAGTTGCAGCTGGAAATTTTTTGTATCGATAGTCCAGAATGAGAATATATTGATATTAGATATTACATAGTGTTTCCGCTGAGTAGGTATATATTAATTCTGAAAGGGTATAATAACAAAAATCGGGAGTATACTTATAAACCAATATGCATGCATGTATAGGTAAATCATTTTTATTTCATACAAGTAAAGTTATTTGTACATTTCATGAAATTGCATCGGTAAAATTGAATTTTTTATAAATATATACATTAGTTCCTGAAGTTGGGATTTACTTAACAGGAAATCACAATATAGAGGACTTTCTGGATGTCTTATAGAAACAAAAACCTCACATATACATTGGTAAGATAGCAGGCCTCACTACGACTATCTATGTTATTTATGTTCGTGATTCTATAAGAAGACATTCAGAAAGTCCTCTATTAAAAATTTATAAAATTAAAAACCAGGAGTTGGGGCCTGTATATGGCAGCAGAATTGGGGTGTGTGGTATTGTTTTTCATTTCAAACAGTTGTATGTAGAGTAATATTCGCAGTGCAGTGACTTGACAAACCTAAATTGACATCGAATTTTACAATAAAGTACGTAATTCCAATTTAATGTCAGTGTCATTAGAGTATTCAAAATTCAAATAGTCCATAATTAGGTATGATGCGTGTAAATTAAAACTGTTTCCAAATACGAAAGAAAATCAGGAGCAGGGCAATTTCTTTGCTTTGTTGACTTACCGGGCTCTTTCATAAACGTAGGGAAAGAAACATGACAAATTCTTGGTAATTTTTACTTTAATAAGAACTTACTTTGATGTTTCAATATGGAGGTGAGATTAGAGTGTCTTTGAAAGGAGATAACAGTGAATAGCAATGAGAGAGCATGTTGTAGTTTCCAACTATAGTGGATATAAACTGAATAACATATCTTGATTTTAGCATTTTTGCACAATTGACAATAGTCTAAAAACCTCTACATAGATCTGGTATTTTTTAAATTGGCAGAAATTCATGAAAACCATTTTTTGAATGAACTTGTATTCTCCAATCTATTCATGTACCTTTATTATCCATTATCACATACTAAAACGCTGTTTTACCTTATATTTGTGTACTGACTTTCTGACTTTCAGTATCATTTATTGTTTCTTAAGAATATGTATGCCGTTTACTCTGGACCATGGTCATCGTTATCACATCAACGTGAAAACTTCTATGAGGAAGTCATCAATTATTAACTAACGAAATAAATAAATGATATATTATAAGGTGTACACTTAAAAACTTTGCGTAATAATAATAGAAATAAAATAAAATAAAACAGTAAATACAGAATAGTAATAATTTGGTAGATAACTATATCTGAATCGCAATGCTTTTATATTTAAACATTTCTTTTTGTTCGAAATTGTTCTTTCCTGAAAGTACTTTAGCATGAAACCCAAATTGCACAAAAATATGGCCTCCTATCAAAATATACCACATCCCACATCGTGCATGAGTCTCATTTACAAGATTATGAAGTTCCTAACGTGAATTAGGAAACTTTCAAACCCTGTTGCGAGCCCTCTCTGAAATAACATTGAGGAATTTTTGGGCAATAAACCATTGTACAAATCTCGTCTCTTACAATTTTCTCAGCAAAACTAATTAGATAATTGGGGTTCGGTAATTGTTTAAAAAATTGTAGAAAGGGTTTAAGCTACTCAGTGAGCAGGTAGTCAAATTATGAAGAAAAATAAGCCTTTATTTAGGGTCGTCCCTTACTAATTAAGTTGAACCCGTCGGTATTGTCCAATTGCGATTCAGGAGAAAGAATTCTAAAGTGATTTTAGAATTGACGACTAAATACTAAATACATACCTTACCCATGGATTATTTATCCACATCTTGCTATCTTACTATGCACGAATTCAATTTGTGGTTGCTGTCAATAAAGAATGTATTTTCTAGTCTAATCTCGCCTTTCACTGCCTAATGTTTGACTCAGCGAAGAACGGTCACTATGCATTTGTATGCATTCTGTAGGTTTGATCTAATATATCTGACAATGAGTAAATCTTTTTTTCCAATTACTAAAATACAAATTGGGATTTTGAGTATAGGTGTATTCAGTATTTTAGTGCCTTGGCATATTTTGACCAGTTGTGATGCTCGCACTAAAATTAATTATTATCTTATAGTAGAATTATAGATGTTTTCAATAAACTAGTACAGTTGTTGGTGATAAATTCTTGAGGTTTCTTATTTAAAAGTATAACATATTTTAGCAACCTGCATTATTTAGTGGGAAATGTCTCTTTCTTTTTATACAAGCTCATACACATGATTAAATTATTACTAATACGATATTTCACCAACAAAAAACCCTAAAAAACGACATGTTAAAAACTGTTCACTAGAATAATCACAGTTGATTTTAGAATTTGGAAACACTGAGTTTCATGCAGCAAAGAAAAATAAATAATTACTAATGGTAAGAAACGAATCAAAATCGATAATACAACAATGTTACGATTAAAGTCTTAGTCTCATCTTATTTCTCCTATATTATCACAAAAATGTTGAGGTATATATTTACCAATTTGTGCAATTGTGTTAATTGTAAAACATAATGAATTACCTACACACTTCTTTTGGACATGCGATAAAGAACAAAAGTTTGCTGAATTAATCGTTTAATTTACTCATTCAAGTTTTAAATCCATTTAATTAAATGTTATTTCTACTCACCCACCAACTTAATAAACGAAAAAGTCTCTTGGGTGAAAATGCTCATTTTTCGTTGGTGAGTTGAGTCGTGACTCACGAAGTGATTCCACACCGTATGGAAATCCCAATATAAACCTCCCGTGTCTCTATCTAACACAAATATTAAAAATTCACATAGGTTTTCAGCATATTATATATTATATAATACTATTATATTTTCCATCATGTCCATCATGTATATTATAAACTTCCACTAAGTCATTGAAATTTCATTCCAAACTTCACATTTTTAAGAGAATTTTTAAATGCAATATCTTTTATAGGGTTGACGCAAGCAACAGGTATTATAATTGAACATGAAAGGAGCGAGTGAGACACTAGTAACAATAACAACAATTCATAAAACATTATGTTCATTTGCGATCTATAGGTATGCCACTATGGTAATATTATTTCACAATATTTAATTCACAAAAACAGCATTTTTTGGAAACTAAGACTTAAAGGAGGAGAATTTGTACTTCATTTATACTTTTAAATACTCACTTACGGTACCCATAATTAATGGGCAGATTTTCGAATTCTTGATTAAAGTGATCTCATCTCTAACAACAAGTGCATTGCAGTTGCAGTCTCTTCTGCTCTAGTTTCTAGTAGTCTCTACTTCCACTCGAATCGACTCACGTTCCTTCGTTGTCTCAACTGTTGTAAACCTTATAAATGGAAAGACAAATAATGTACAGTCGCAGTTCGTACTCACAGTAAAGTTGTTAAAGCAGTTGAGTCGGTCGATTTTAGGGTAAAATGCCGCAACCAAATCCATGGAGCAGTGAACTCGCTCTGTGAATCTAAACTGGAAGCTTTCTATATCGCCACTTCTTCGTTTTGGGGCAAACGAAGAAGTTCTCCGTACCGCAAACCGGCAAACCGCACTAAGCGATTTTCGGATGCATCTTCAAGCAGGTCCAGCATGAAAAATAGATTTTACTTTATTCGGAAAATTGTGATCTTGTTGTGTTTGAGTAAGCAAATTCTAACATTATTATAAAGTTGTCAGTTAAAATTGGAGTTTGTATTGATAAACTAACTAACTTATGCTACTACAGTTGACAGTAATCTAATCTAAACAATGCAACTTTAGTTATGTAATCAAATGTGAGATAAAAATCAATCAGAAATATCATGCACTGGATAGGATTTTATGAAGGGTGTTTTCTTTTTTGTATTTATAATTTTATTTTCTTATACTTCAATTATTTAACGGAAAAGGCTTTAAGCAGTGTCAGAATCACGAAAACTACATAATTTAAACTCAAAAGTATATCTACTCTAGGGCACTAGGGTAGGGTCACTTGCCCTCCAAATATTCCAAAAAGGGGGTAATGGGAGCCAAAAGCCACAGTTAAACTCTTTTTGTATACTTTTGTATCCTCCCCAGATCAATGAAGCCCCCGTGGATTTGAACTACATAAATTACATCTATTTGGTCTCATAATCATTCCTGATTATTTAAACAATTTTCCCACTCAAGAGCGTAACCAGGATTCTAAAATGGAGAATGGAGGCCTACGAGAGGTTTAGGCAGTTTAGGGCTCACAGAGGTAAAAAATTTACGGCTTTTTAATACCCTTTTTCTGAAATCTCTTTAGGGGCTGAAGCCCAGTGAGCCCAAATGTAGACACACTCCTGTTTCCACATGACCAGAGGACAGTAAGGTTGCGCTATATTTTATGAGCACTGATTTTACCACAGTACACATTCAGTCTTTCTATTTTAATTAAATAATATGGTTGTATCAGAGAAAAAGTCATTTGTATTGTGATTTGTAGTTTAATTACCTTTCTCCTCAGTGGTCGAAATTACATTTTAATCAAACTACATTTTAAATTCGATGTCTCAATTACTTTTGTAATTTAATTACATCTCAAATAAATATCATGAAACTACATATTTACAAATTACTTGAATTCAATTAAAGTACGTAATTTAATTCAAATGTATTTAAACTACAAGTATTTGCCCGTCCCCGACAAATTCACGCAGTCTCAAGTTATGTTATACTAAGGACACTAAACTGACTAAAAATTGTCTCATTTCATTACCTTAACCTTTAAACTAACACAATCTGAATAGTTATGTTGAAATCGCTAGCAGGCAAAGCCTTATAATATATTATACATGCTAATTGTCCACTCATAAGATTAATTGATAAAATAACGCAATAGTGATGTGTACTAATTGCCAGTCGTCACTTGTGGATAGCGATAGTACAAGACATACAGTACATCTATACAAACATTTTTCATCCTGATGATAATTATACGTTAATCCGTATTACATTTGAGCATTTTCCCTTCATCAAATCTTCGTTATACATGAAATACACCCCAATGCTTCCACACAAAGCGGTTTTTGTCTAGCAGAGTGCAGAAGAATAGAGAACAGTTTTTACGTACTGTGGAGTCCATCTACGTGATCAGGAACGATCCCTAAACTACGAAAACTTATCAGAGAAGGGCAAGTGCAAGATTGTCTGCTGGCTAGTCTAGTTCTGCGTGTGGTTGTTCTTAGGTACTATTGTATCACATGAGAAGAAATCTATCTGGGTGCGAGGAAAGAGGAATGAGCTTGCCCAGGGCAGAGATGGGCAGCAGACATATTAGGCCAAACTCCAGTTGTAATGTAAATCCTCCCATTAGATTCACCTTGTGGTGCACTTCTTATGATCACATTATTAACGTAGTACGTTATGACTGATAAAATATGTGTAGCCTAATTAAATTCATTAATACATTACATAAGAACTCATGTGAATTAGCATTTGAGAAGAGTATTTAGCGACCCACAATTTAATTCGGTTGATAACGTCCTCCAAACAGTGTTTCCGTATAAAACCAATAAGACGTAAGATGAATAAGATGTAATTGTATTAATTTAGATAAAATATTGTGCACAAAAATGGAATCAGTCGTACGTCTCAATACCAGTACTACTTAGAATATTCTCCAAGCACAAAACCTTTGTCAAAACTTTACATTGGTTTCTAACGTGCATTCAAAGAATGTTAATTGCTGAAAATATGCTGCACTTTACTACTGTTTAGCTAACATTGTATTCAGCTAACCTCGTTTTTAGCGCTATCCTACCCTGTATGTTTATCGAGCAATATTATGGGAACCAAACCATAGCTATCTTTAGTCATATCCATACATAACATTGAATTGTTGCTACAACTGTTAATTCCCAAGCGGGTAATCGCAATATTAGTAATCTTTAACGTTTAATTAGACAAAACACCCTTTTACTCATTATTACTGCTCGGAAAACAGGGAAACATGTTGAACAAGTAAATGCTCCCAAAAAATTGGAAAAACATATTTAAGAAATACGAAAAAAACATTTAATACTTTGTATCTATGTGTTTTAGTAGCATAATAAAGGCAGAGGCACGATTCTCCTGTAAAAAAAGGGTTCTACGGATTTTTCTGAATTTTTGATATGTTGTAGAGCTTGATTCAAGGAATGCGGTGAGTGATTTTCAA